>CAUYSK010092986.1:0-27894 GCA_963575035.1 Avahi laniger | reverse complement strand
AGTCAATTTTAAAAATGTAATTTAAAAATATGCAAACATGTAACAACATAATTAGCTTGTTAGGAGTTGTGTTGGTGGTTGGGGCAGGGATTTGGGTCTATCCCCCAGTACCAACAGTGAGAATAATTTTTTTTTTTTTTTTTTTGAGAGAGAGTCTCACTCTTTTCCCTGGGCTAGAGTGCTGTGGCGTCAACCTAGCTCATAGCAACCTCAAACTCCTGGGCTCAAGCGATCCTTCTGCCTCAGCCTCCCGAGTAGCTGGGACTACAGGCATGTGCCACCATGCCCGGCTAATTTTTTCTATATATTTTTAGTTGTCCAATTAATTTCTTTCTATTTTTAGTAGAGACAGCATCTCGCTCTTGCTCAGGCCGGTCTCGAACTCCTGACCTTGAGCGATCCACCGGCCTCGGCCTCCCAGAGTGCTAGGATTACAGGCGTGAGCCACCGCGCCCGGCCTATAAACTTTTAATAATATAATAATGTAGGGTAAAACAAACCAGATTCTAAAAACAACTTTAACTGCATTTGCCTCTCATAAAACTTACCAGTGATTTAACCCCACTGGAGTAAGCTATAACGAAACATGGTGGCACTAGAGAAATGGGTGGAGCAACTTCAAAATGAAATCTTTATGGTCTCACAGGTGTAGTTCTTTCAGAGCTGCAGCTGTTAGAGGAACTAAAGGGATTCAGGCAAAGAAAAGTGTCCTTAACTTTAGGTGGTTATTTCTACAATAATTTGTGTTTGACATTTATATAGTTTTTTTCCAAGAAGATAGTATAAATCATAAAATTATTCTTAGAACATGCATGCACAGTGTAACTAAGTTTGAAACATAGTATGAGCAAGGAAAAAATAACCTCTGGTGAACTAAGTTAAATTGCTTTGTATCTACAGAAAGCAGCAAGAGAATGAACAGTCCTTGAGATATCAGTCCATAGAGAAACCCTTGTGCATACCAAAGTCTCTGCACACAAACCAGCGACTTGACGTAAGATCTTAAAACCTATTTGTGCCAGGCGTTGAGAATCGGGAAAACAATACTCTTTCAACCTATTTATTTCATCACTAACTTTATCAACATAAAGCTGTTTTAAGCTATAAATACCCAGCAAATGTACCCCTTAAGGACAGGAGATATATACTCAAACATTGTACATACCACAAAGGAGTATCAGAGACCATATTTACCTAATCAGAAGGGACTGAGGCATTTATTTTGTGCACACAGACCAGCAACATCATAAGTTGAGTCGTAGCTGGAATGTATATCCAAAAAGTATTTCTCAAACACCAAAATTAAGGCAAGAATTTGTGCCTGTTATGGAGAAGATAATTTGAACGAAGGAAGAAGTAGAGCCCCAAAGAGCACTGCTCTTGGATAAAGAGGAAATGAAATAAATTACACTTTTTTACCGAAACAAAAAATACGGATAAAGAATAGGATTTAGGCCTTAAAAAAATCATAGTTAGCTGAGGTTAACATATACTTGTTCAGAAACATAATGGACCAATGTTCAAAAATTAAACAAAACAAAACATATTTCCCAAATCCCAATAATTTATGACCTTGAGCTTCTCATTTAAGCTCCCCGAGCTGTGGTTTTACCACCTATAAATATGTATAATAAATCTGTCAATGTACCTCAACAGATTGCCAATCATTAAAATATCACTATTATTCAAAGATGGACAAAAATAGAAAATTGCATAATGTGTTGGAGGCATAACTTGCTACAACCTTTTTAGTATCTTTTAAAAGTAATAATATTTATGTCTTTTCACATAGACCAACAGAGCAGAATAGAGAACCCAGAAATAAAACCACGTGTCTATGACCAGCTGATCTTTGGCAAAGCAGATAATATACCCTGGGGAAAGGATACCCTATTCAATAAACAGTGCTGGGAAACTGCATAGCTACACACAGAAGAAGGAAACTGGATCCCTATCTCTCACCATATACAAAAATTAACTCAAGGTTGATTAAATACTTAAATGTAAGACCTTAAACCATAAAAATTCTGGAAGAAAACATAGGAGAAACCCATCTAGACATTGGCCTAGGCAAAGAATTTATAAAATCCCAAAAGCAAATAAAACAACAAAAATAAATAAATAGGACTTAATTAAACTAAAAAGTTTCTGCACTGCAAATAGAATAATCAACAGAGTAGACAAACAACCTACAGAATGGGAGAAAATATTCATGAACTATACATTCAATAAAGGGCTAATATCCAGAAACTACAAAGAACTCAAACAAATTAGCAAGAAAAAAATAATCACATCAAAAAGTGAACAAAAAACATGAACAGACTCTTCTCAAAAGAAGATAAACAAATGGCCAACAGACATGAAAAAATGCTCAACATCACTAATTATAAGGGAAATGTGAATTAAAACCACAATGAGATACCACTTTACCTCTATCAGAATGGTCACTATTAAAAAGTCACAAAACAACAGATGCTGACATGGATGCAGAGAGAAAGGAATACTTACACACTGGGTGGTACTGTGAATTAGTACAAACTCTGTGGAAAGCAGCATGGAGATTCCCCAATGGCCATTACTGAAAAAGTCAGAAAACAACATATGTTGATGTTATTGCAGTGAAAAGGGAACAGTTATACACTATTGGTGGAAATATAAACTTGTGCAACCTCTGTGGAAGTCAGTATGGAGATTCTTCAATGAACTAAAAGCAGAGTTACCATTCCATCCAGTAATCTCACAACTCAGTATCTCCCCAAAGGAAAAGAAGTCATTTTATAAAAAAGACACCTACATTCGAATGTTTATTGCAGCACAATTCACAATAGCAAAGATATGGAATCAACTGATGAGTGGATAAAGAAAATGTAGCATATATATATGTGTGCGTGTATGTGTGTGTGTGTGTGTGTGTGTGTATATATATATATAAAATGTCATGGAATACTACTCAGCCATAAAAAGGAATAAAATAATGTCATTAGCAGCAACATGGAGTGAACCGAACTTCACTATCCTAAGTGAAGTATCTCAGGAATAAAAAACCAAATACCGTATGTTTTCATTCTCATTAATAGGTGGAAGTTAATAGATGGGTACACAGGCACAAACCTATAAAGGACGGAAGAAACCAAGAAGTGGGGAGAGTGGGAATGGGGGCATGAGGTAAAAATTTACCTGTGGGGTACAAGGGTATTCTAGCGATGGGCAGATTATAAGCCCTAACTTAAGCATTATACAAGATATCCATGTAGCAAAAACACTTGTACCTCCTTAATTAATATTTTGAAATAAAAAAAAAAGAAATTGAGCACAGAAAAAAATAGCACATCTGAATAAATCCACTAAGGTATATATATATGTAGAGATACACATACATATATGTATACACAAATATAAAACACATATGTAAAAAAAATATTTGCTGTTTATATATGCACAAACATATACATAATATTTTATATACATATATATGTAGTCTATATGTGTATATGTTTCAAGAGACAGACTTGGAAATACTTTACATATATCCTTTTATATATTATACTACACAGACTATATTTGGTAACCTAATATATATCAGATATACACATGAATATCTTTATATTACATAGAGAAGGCAATATGTAGGGAAAAAAGTGGCAGAGTAATGTGTCAGATATTACTCTATTTTTATTATTAATAAAATATAACATGTGCATTGAAGTGCATATGTGTGTGTGTGGGGGGGTGTGTATATACACCGAAGGGTTAACATCAGGGAAGTCGGACTCACAGAAGAAGGGAAGGCCTCCCAAAACCATTCTCCACCCCCCTGCATCCCTTCCTCTCACTCTACTGGCTGGAAAGTCAGACGTCTCCTTACTAAGTCTGGCCTGCAGTTGGGCATGTCCATGTAACCAAGTTCCTGTCAACGAGACAAAAGGAATGTCTGCTAGGAGAATTCTGAGAAATCTTTTGGCCTCAGCATGAAAGAGATGGAGACAGCTAGTTCTGCTTTTCTTCCTCTTTTTATGCCTTAAACTCAAACATGATTCTTGAAACTTCAGCAATCATAATGTAACCATGAGAAACACACCAGCAGAATTGCCTCTGCAATAGAGATATGATCGAGGCTGACCACTGCTTATGTGAAAGCTTCTGGGTACGTGAGAAAAATAAACTCCTATTTATCATTATTAGTAGGTGTCTTAGTTCATTTTGTGCTTCTCTAAGAGAGTACCTGAGAATGGGTATTTCATAAAGAATAGATGTATTTATTTATCCTCTCATAGTTCTAGAGGCTGGACGTCCAAGTCAAGGTACCAGCATATGGCGTGGACCTTCTTACTGCATCCTTCCAGGGCAGAAGGTAGAAGGACAGGAAAGAGATGAATTCTGTGTCTTCACATGGCAGAAGAGCAGTAGAAAGGGCAAATCTCCTCCCCAAAGCCCTTTCCACAGAGGCATTAATCCATTCATAAGGTCAGACCCTGCATGATCCCAACACCTCCCAAAAGGCCCCGCTTCCCAACACTGTTGCATTGGGATTTAAGTTTCCAATGCATAAATTTTGTAGGGGACACATTTAAATCCTAGCAGTAAGGTTTTCTGTTTGTATTTCCAAGCATGCCTAACTGATAAAAATAAAACAGACGTTTTTCTTCACTTCTTATGTTGCTATAGCAAACATGTATTATTATTATTATTATTTTAAACATAATTTAAGTATGAAAAGTAAAGATCAAAGAAAATAGAAGCAATTAAAGCAAGAAGAAAGTTTCAGGAAGATACATTTATCAAGTGTCATAGTACTCTAAGCATTGTATTTATTTCAATATAAATAAATTCTCTCACTAGTTTGTGTGTTATTTGTTAAGTAACCCTGAAAAATATTGAAGATATACTTCCCTTATTCCATAATCAAGCATTGAATCCTTTGCTAAATCACTGAAAGAGATATCAAGGTTAGTGTTAATAAAAATAGTTGTTTATTGTCAAGTGTATGTAAAAATGTTCAACAGTAATTATTCTTTCAACAGCACTGAAAGTTTTTTAAATATAAATATAAAGGTTATTCAAGAAACTTCACCTATATTGAATTAAGGAACTTTTTTCCCATCTCAATGGAACATAACCCTATTGAAAAAAAAATTATTTTTCTGATTTGAATTTGAGGCAATTGCCAATCATGTACTTGCTTATCACAATACTTATTTAAAATGCATAGATAATTGAGCAATAAGGATATTTCAAGGTCTGTATAAGAGGTTAAAAATAGAATTTTTCAAGGCAGTGTAGTATTATAAAGAATATATGGGTGGGAATGTTGGGCAGGGAGGAGGGCATGGACTACACTGTGAAAGGTATGTGGCAAGGTGCGAAATAAGTAATATATGCACCAAGCCCGTTTTTTGTTGGTATCATGAGGAAAACTATCACCTTAATTAGTTAAGGGAACTATGTACCTATTTTTTTTTCTACTTCTCTTACTTGTTTATAATAACTATATTAATTTAAGTTTGAGATTATCATCCTCCCTCCTCTATAGGGTTTTTCAATTTGTCTAGCATACCTATATGCTAGACTTTATGTGGACCCACTTTTTTATTGCTTTTGAGCTATTTTATAACCCTGTTATTTGTGGAAAACTTTTAATAATGCAAACTTGTCCATAAATTGCAAATAAATGTTGAATGTTGTCCTATAGAATGTTCTTCATTATGTCCCTGTGAATATTCAACAGGGTTGTATCTACTCGTGAACTTATTTCCACCTTTTTTTTGCCAATATATAGGTAAATTATATGAATTTTCATTTTAACTGATCATAATATCTTATGGCTTCCTTCGTTAATTATATAAATTTAAATATATCTGATCGTGTCAACAGAAAATAACCCAAACTCTATAAAATAATTTAAAGAAGTTTATTCTGAGCCAAATGTACATGACCACAGCCCAGAGAGCCACACCCAAGAAGCCTTGAGCAAGTGGTCTCACCATGGCTGGGTTACAGTTTGGTTCTATACATTTCAAGGAGAGAGGAATTACACATAAAGTCATAAATCAATACATGGGAGGTATACATTAGTTTGGCATCTCAATGCAGAGTATTACAGGTTATAGGTGGGTTTAAAGATTCTTTGATTTGTAATTGGCTAAAGAAATGAAGCTTTGTCTAAAGACTTGGAATGCTTTAAGATAAGAAAGTCTGTTAATCAGACACAAGCCACCAGACATATACCCAGACTCACATGATCTGTTAAGTACATTGATGACCTGTAGGTGTGGTTTAAGCTTTGTCTTGTATAGCCTTAGGCCTGTTAATAAGTTAGGAAGGGTATTTCCAAGAAAGGAGGAGGGCATGGTAAGGCATATCTGACCTCCCTTCTCATGGCCAGCAACTCAGCTTTGGGGTAGTTCTGGGGTCCCCTTGGCAAAGAGGGGTGTCCATTCAGTCAACTGGGGGACTTAAGATTTTATTTTAGTTCAAAATCATTAAAAATAAGTCCCTTAGAGTAATGAAAAAATAGATGAATGAATACATGGTGATTATCTTCTTGGAGAGTCAGCGAATGTCAGCAACAAAATTTGTCAGTTGCAAAGTCTGGATTTTGATAATGTTCCTTGCCTTTTAAAATATGTTAATTATCTGTGTAACTTCACCTGTTAACAATCTTGGTGGTTTTTTTTTTCTTTAACTCAAATGTTTATCTTCAAAGACACAGCAGATTCCCTTTCCTCATCTCTGCAACTTTATGTAAAAGGCTTCCTTGCTATCAACATTCCTGGATACCAATGCTGAGATTTGCTTTACCTTGAGTAGACATTGAGTCTCTGCTGACATTCATGTCTTCTCTGTTTTCACCACTAACTTCCAGCCTAGGCTACGCAGCCTAGGCTGATAGAACTAATCAAAGGAATAGTGACCAAGAAGGCTTTATTATTCCCTTCTGTTTGACTAAACTTTAAAGAGGTTTCTTCCCAACTGCAGACCACTGACTTCCCTTTTCTTAGAGCATTTACTTTAGAAAACTTTCCATTGTAAATCTTTTCTCTGCCCCTTTGAGATATAAATCTAATTCCCAGCTTCCTGACAGTTTTACAACCCAGGAATGTCTTTACAAGAACCTGAGAGCCATTCCTTTAAAATGCAATCATAAAGAACATTGTGCCACTATCTCCCAGCCTCTGTGTAAAAGTCAAACCTCAATAATAAGTATCAATTGGCAAACACAGATGGCCTAATCACATTGATCAACCTCTCTCCAAAGGTTGTCCAGTACCTTTCCACTAGTTCACCCACCACTCAAAAACTTTCCTGTCTTTTGTTGTAAGGAAATTGAGTTCAATCTCTCTCCCCTATTGCAGTAGTCTTGGATAAAGTCATCCTTTCCTGTTTAACTCTGCCTGATGCAATTTCTCTTTGACAATAGTATGTGTTACAGTTTTCATTGCTGCCTTTCATTTACTAATGAACATATTCTCTAGCTACTCTGCTCCAAGTGTGCTCTCTTATCTGCTGTGAACTCTCTTAAATCTTTTCTCTCCCTCTCTTTCTCTTTCTCTTTCTCTGTCTCTGTCTCTCCCCCATCCCTCTATCTCTGCTCACTCTCTCACTGTCATTATAAATTTCTATTTTATTTCTTTGGATTTCAGTTCTTTCTTTTTTAAAAGTAATTCTTCATCAGCTGTACCCTCCCAGATGGTCATAATTACAGCTTACTTGTAGATTTTACATTCAATATTTTGTCCCTTTATTATATTTTCTATAACTTAAAATTTTTACGGACACCACTTCCTGACATTGAGCTAACTTTTCAATTGGAATACAATAAAAAACAAACCCAAAATTTTTTGAACTTCTACCCAGATGCTCTAAAATTCATCCCATAGGATAGATCATATGGATTTTTCTTACAAGTATTCACAGATAACCATTAGAAGATGTTAGGTTATGTGTTTTAGTCTTTTTTGATCACTCCTTAAGCTATGTACCTAAATTGGTATGCCTGGCCTTAGCATTATCTGTAGAGATGCAAGAGAACTTGTATTCAAACCTGGAGATAATTTTATGTTTAGAATGACAATTAGCTATATGCCCTATATCAAAACGAAGTATTTTGAACAGGCTAAATCATCTCAGATATAAAATCAAGCAGTTTCAAGAATAAAGTCAAATATCGCCTTTTTATACTAGATTTTTTAATTTATAAAAATCAGCTAAACTTTAGCTCAAAAAATTGTTTCTTAAGGCTTAGTTCCCTGAAAAAAACACTTGGACACTTATTAAAAGTGCAGGTCCTAGGGCGTCATTGCCCCAGGAAACTAATTGGATAAAAATTCCTGGCAACTCAGTTGAGAATCTACACCTTTTGCATGTACCCAAAATCATTCTTAGGCTTCACTGGTATGTGAGAACCTCAGCCTTAGGCCACTGCATACTGTGATAAAGGTCTGGTTTTATTTGATACCCCAGTATGTAACACAGAGCATGACAGGCTGTGTTGCAACAGCAGGTGCATTGCAAAGGAATGTTTTTTTTCTTTGATTCCACAACTAAAATATTGAGGCAGTGATTCTTTTTGATTCTAGTGCACTAAGGAAATACAAATTGGAAAAAAAAATCAAAGGAACAGACTAGAGAACAAAAACAGAAAAAGTACATATGTGTATGTGAATTTATGATACATATGGCATCTCAAATTTGTGAATGAAAAATGATATTTAAAATTTTATTGACAACTTTATATACATCAGGAAAAATAAAATTGTCATTTCTATTACAGCTTTATAAAAATAATTTTCAGATTTATTGAAGATTTCAAAGAGTAAGAAAAAAGCCTATAGTTATCTCTAAAGGAATTAGAGATAACTATAGGCTAATATTTAAATGATCATAAAATGGGGAAAACAACCAAGAAAAGGCATCCTAAAGAAAGACGTCATGATGGAGGCCAATCTCACTGGGGTTAGGTGCCAGTATTTCCTTTATATTCTTAGAGTTTTCCCATTTTTGCTGAAATTATTCATCTATTTTTGCATGTCGTCTAGTTTTTTTCCCCCCTTAGGACCATTAACAGATTAATCATAACCATTTTAAATTCACTACATGATAATTATAAAAGCTGTATCATATCTGATTCTTTTGCTTTCTTTGTCTCTTTAGATTATGTTTTTACTTGCCTTTTAGCATACCCTGCAATTTTTTGTTGAAAGCTGGAGGTGATATATCAAGTAGCAGGGACCAAGGTTAAGAGTCCCTTATCACAAGAATGGAAAAACAAGCACCACATATATTCACCATTAAATTGGCATAATTAATCAATGCTTATGTGCACATATGCAAGTAACGTTCATCAGGTGTCAGACAGGTGGTGGGGTGGAGGGGATAGGTTAATTCATACCTAATGTTATGGGTGTGCACTGGCTGGGGTATGGGCACATTTGTAGCTCTGAGTCGGGCAGTGCAAAGGCAATTTATGTAACCAAAGTGTGTGTACTCCCATAATACTCTGAAATAAAAATAAATATAAAAGAATTTGGAGATATATCAGAGAGCTAAAAATAGAAATATCATTTGATCCAGCAATAGCATGATTAGGCATCTACCCAAAAGAGCACAAAACATTCTATGATAAAAACATCTGCACCCGAATGTTTATGGCAGCACAATTCACTATTGCAAGGATGTGGAAACAACCCAAGTGCGCGTCAATCCATGAGTGGATTATTAAAATTTGGTATATGTATACAACGAAATATTAATCATAAGAAACGACAGTGATCTAGACCTCTTATACTTTCCTGGATTAAACTTAAGCCCATTATCCAAAGTGAGACACCACAAGATCGGAAGAATGGGCTCCACTTGTACTCGCCATCAAATCGGTATTAACTGATCAACACTAGGGTGATCACATGGAAGTAATACTCTCCAGGGATTAGGGGCATTTGGGGGCGGGTAAACCCGCAACTAAAGGACATGGGGAGCATTGTAGGGGGGAAGGGCATGCCTTTAATCCTCACTTGGGTGAGGCAAAGACATAAAGTGTAGCCATAAGGTTTGTACCCTCATAATGCCCTGAAATAAAAAATAAAAAATAAAAAAATAAAAAAATTGAAATTAATATTTATAAAATGTTTACAGGCAAGATAGCTAACATTTAATGAAAATGTCTCCAATTACATTAGTATTATTGGATTGACCCACATAATGGTAAGATATAAATTATGCATTTTCTCATTGATCCTTGGCAAGTTTGTATATGGAAATATGACTGATGAGGTGACTGTTTATGGTCTTTGGAATCGTTCAGACTTACTAGCAGTGGGAGCTTCAGAAAGTTGACTGTACTCTGACACTCAGTAAATGGCGATGGTAATTCCTGTCTTGCCTGATTTTTTAAAGCATCAGTGATATATTGTGCAAGTGCATATATAATGATCTGAATGTAGTGATTGTAATAGTGATAATAGTAACAATAAGATAAGCACTTAAAATAAACTAAATACAATATGAAAAAATATTATTTGTATACAAATATTTTATACAAACATATTGTATACAATTACATTAGTAAAAAAAATTCTTAAAAATACAAAAAAAAGAAAATTAAAAACTCTTTTAAGCTGAATACAAGTAGCCTCAAACAAATATCCTATAAAAAACTTTATATGTGTTTTTATAATATTAATTTGAAGTCATACTATGACAACTAAGACAATACATTTAAAGGAATAAACAAAAGGAATACATAGAAATTGAAGAAATAAAACTATTTTTCTTAGACATATGATTGTAAATGTAGAAATCCCCCCCAAAAATCCCAGATTAACTCCTACAATAAATATCTGGAGTTAGTGAGATTTCTACATAAAAAATTAATACTGATTTTTAAAAAACAAACAGTTTTGCTTTTTAAAATTAGCTACAGGCAGCTAGCACAGCTAGTGGAAAAATACTAGAGCGGATAAAGGGGAGACTGGTTTAATGTGAAGGGGCCATCTGGGCTTGCTAATTGGTGCTTATTAAAATTAGGCTTCTACTCTCCCACAGAGAATGGAGATGGGACCTCTATTGTTCTTAATGATCACGTTTCTAAGGGATGGCTGATGAGTCCCTGAGAAAGACATTTCTGAATAAAACTGCAAAGTGTCTGGGAGAAGATTTAAGTTCCAAGGGGTGGAGAAAGGATTTACAATTGAAAGTTTCAAAAGTGATTGCTCTAAGAAAAGGGAGGTAAGGGGCCAAGGGTCAGAAAAAATCATGGCTAAAAGTTTAGTCAAGCTGAGGGGAACATTAAGATCATTTTGGTCAATGTCCACAACAAAAATCAAGCTGTATTTGTTAAAATTTGACCAAGTTTTGGTTTTCCTAACATTTGGAATTTTCGAGCTGTCTTTCATTACTGATTCCATATTCAATTAAAATATGGTCAGTAAATGCAATATGTAAATTATCAATCTTTTCAGACTTGTAAAATTTCCTTTATGACATTCCAGTTTATTTTTCATAAAGTTCACAACGATTTCTTAAAATAATCACAATTTACCATTACACAAACACACATGTGTGTATACACATGTACATATCTACATATATACACATGTATTAATATATATATGCATATATGCTATAAATAATATTTCATTATAGGATAATATATATTAAATATATACCATAAACATATTTTGACATAATATATAATACAAAAAAATTTACATTAAAGGCATATCTAGAATATTTCATCAAATTATGTAGTTATACCTGTTGCTAAACTTGAATACTCTTATTTTGATCAAGGTTAAGGCAACCAATGAAATAAAGTCACTATGCTCACTTTGGTAGCACATATACTAAAAAAGAAAGAAAATTATTACTTGAATATAGGAAAAATGATTAAAGAAAAAATGCATTATTTTCTGCTGTTTTATGCTCAGTGATTATATGAACTCATTTGAACTGACTTACTTATTAAGTAAAAGTACTCATTAAGAAATATTTCACAGTAAGTTCAGTAAGTTAAAGGACAATTTCTTTTACCAATTCATATTGCTACATATAAATTAATAGTGTAAGATTACTGGAAATAAAGGAATATCAATTAAGACAGACTTTTGAAGTCCCTGCTATTCATTTCTAGAAACACAGTGAAATCAGCTCGTTTTCATGCTGGGTATACCTTTTTAATGGTTCATAATGCTGGTATATGCCATATAATTAATAACCCAATTTCAATAATTTTTGTCATTGTATATCCTCCAAGTAAATATAGAAAAATAGATAATGTAAATGCCTTTAAGAAACTATCTAGACAAAATACAACTTTTTTCTGTACTTCCTAAAATTGAACTTTGTTAAGCATAGTGTTGCAAAATATGTCCTAGTAACCTATTAATGACAATTTTGTGAAATTAAACTCTCACTGAATTTTGCCTGAAATTATATTATAAATGAAAGAAGCTTTTCTTTTTCCTGAAAAGAGTCTTAAGTACAAATTAGTTACAGCAGGGATTCTGTTTTACAACTCATCACAATCTGCTCTATTCACTTCCTAGAGAAATGCCTAGCTGTTTCTTAAGAATTATACACTTGAAAAATTCTTGTTTGCTGTAATAGATACACAAAAGTATTATAAACCAACAGTGCTGGAAATTATTACAATGTATTATCTTGTGCTTCTTGTCACCTATAGTTAAATTGATGCTTATCATTTGTTTAATTACTGTATTTAAAATATATTTCTAGTTGCCTCTAACCTCCACATTATTTTATCCTTTTACTTTTTCTGGGTTTACATAGTGCCAGTGCTACTAGTAATAAGCTATCTATTCAGTTTGGGGTTTTACAGAAACAAAAATTAGAATATAGTTAGATTTGTGTATTCATTAGAGTCTACCTTAAAGCAATATCTAAATAGAAATGTAAAATATCTCACATATAAATTTTAAATAAATATATCAATATCTGTTTATGTTTTTTCAAATATGTAAGTCATATTCTTACCTGCTTATGTACATATAAATAAACAAATAAGTAAACAAAAAACACACTTATATGAAAGGCTAGAACATTCTTTAAAATAAGCAAAAATGAATTATTCAGTTGATGTTATTGGGGATTTATTCTTATGCTTTTTTCATTCTTATAACAGCATTTTGATATCAGTGTTTTTACAGCAAGCAGTAAGAATAGCAGTACAAGTTTTATGCAACTTTATATTTTATAAGAAAATAATTTTCTATACCATCTCGTATTATCATTATTTTAAAAAGATAAAGAATATACCTCATACTCTGTAGCACCTAGGATTTCTAATTTATACTCATTTGAGTATCCCGCTACAGTACACTAGAGAAATATAAATTGAGCCTATATAACAGTAGACTAATAAATAAGGATTATTTCACAGTGTGCAATAATAATCATTCTGAAAGGAGGTAAATCAAATCTGAAGGTCATATGACACATTGTATGTTTATAGTCTACATTTTTCCTAAACAAGAAAAGAGATACCATGTTTATACACTGCTACTCCCCATAATTTTCTGTTATATTAGACATACTTATTTTAAGATTTTACTATGGTCTGTTAATTTCCATCTCAACATATCTTGTATGTTGAGAAAAAATGCTTTCATTATAACAAGAAAACTGTAGTAAGTGCATGTAGTGTTTATTACTTAACAATTTTAAATTAATTAGCTAATTTGTTTTATTTAAAGAAATCATTGGTATATAATGGCAAAATTATACCTGCTTCATTCTACCTGTTCAGTCCTCTCTCAACTTCCTTTGCAGTAATTTGTGTTAATTTTTTAAATGTTAAAGTTAAGTAGGATTTGTGTCTGGGCACTATTGTTGTTTTTATATACTTTCTCCATAATTGATTTCACTATGATCTCACTTACTTGCATTGTTTTAAATGACATTTGGTGGCACTGACACAGAGGGAGCCCTGGGAAATCATTCCCGGAAAGAACCAACTAGAGATAACTAACGATTTTTCTCCTTTGGAACATTTAGTTTCTTTTATGATAAAAATTGCAGTTCTTTGTCTCAGAACTTTTTTACTTATTATACTATTGCCTGCCTTAACCTGGTTAAATCAGAATAACACTATTATTTATTTTACATTCAAAGCTTCAGAGCTAATTAATTAAAAACCAGATTAGCCAACTAATTCTTTAATAGTTTTCTAACAGATAGAGTTTAAACTGTGTGATGAAACTAATACATTCCTAAAACCACACATATTCTCTCAAATTTAGTGTATAATGTATCTTATAGGAGGGTGGAAAAATACAATTAAGGACATTCGAATGCTCTTTGTGAAGAAATATTTATACATTTGGAAATAATGTGAATTATTTTCTTATATTTTTATTATTCTAATAAATCATAATGGAGTGATTAAATCTCTTTTATTGATTTATTTTTTGCATTGGTTAAAGTAGATGTAATTTCAAGCATTCAAATCATATAGAAACTTTTGACTCTCAATAGAAATAGCTTTTAAATAGTAATATTTACCTTTTGAGCAAAACTGTAATGTATATTGTTTCTAAAATCCAACAGACTGTAAAGTTATTTTGTATCAATGTGTATAATATAATAAAACAGTGACACGGTTCTGTAATTGATTCTGAAAAAAATACTTTCATTATAACAAGAAAACTGTAGTAAGCGCATGTAGTGTTTATTACTTAACAATTTTAAATTAATTAGCTGATTTGTTTTATTTAAAAAAGTCATTGGTATATAATGACAAAATAAATAATTGTTATATTTGTTCATTAGGTCTTATGAAATAAACTAATAGGATAAAAAGAGGTGCATTTCCCTTCCATGGGACACATATCTTCATTTTATAACCCCATTGCAAGCTTTAGGATGCCTGAGCGTTCTTTTTGATTTCCAGGCTTGCCTCTAGCTATCTCGGAGATGTCTCTTTACCCCACTACTCTACCTCACTTTTGGAAGATCCTTACAATGTACTGGCTGAAGGGCCATAATGCCTGCCAGGGATCTCTCTTAGATCCCATCCTTGCCACAGCTTTGGACAGCACTTTGTGATAGCCCGTGGGAAAGAGTTGTAGGTGGGTGCAGATGTATTTGTTGACTGTAGCTCCTTATGATTTTAATATGTCACTCACAGGAGTCCACCAGTGACTGTCAATAGCCTGTTAACCCTGTTCAACTGTTTATTTCTTATTCCTGTCTCTGGCATATTTGCTCTCCTCCTGTTGCTTTGTGACTGATAAAAAAAGTCTTTGTTTCTCAGATTTAATTGATTTAAGTTTCTCTGCTTAGCTATGTGGAAAAAATCTAGTTTACTACTAGGTCTTGTTAGGGTAGGTATAATGGTTACTTGAGAATTTCTGTATCTGCTGCTCTTTCTAATTTCTTGATCTCCTTTGTATCATAAATGATAATATTAATGTTATCTTCTTCAATCCTCATATTTTAAATATCTTATTTTAAGATCAGTATGTATATTCCTTAATACCGTGATGTATACAATTATTTAATACGCTTTGGCTAATTTTCTCAAAGCATCCTTTTTTAAAATCAGTTTCCACTATCTCCTTCCCTTCATACTATCTAATAAAAGAAAAATCTGAACTTGGTAAGGGAAGACTTTATTTAAAAATATTACTGTAGAGGGGAGAAGATTCTGATTGGAAGATCAGCAAGATTCTCAACTGCTAGGCAAAATGATTTTATTTTACAGATAGAAAGAACGAGGTGTGGAGAAGTGGGATGAAAGAGTGGTATGAACAGATAGCACATCTAAAAATGTCTTACTCTTAGGCCAGCTTGTTTTTCGGGAGGAGCTGTTAAGGAGAAGCTATATGCTAGCTTAGGTCAAGGTTGGGACAAAGTTAAGGGCTGGGTAGAAAGACAGCATCCAAACGAAAGTACGATTACCAAGTATTTTATTCCTACTGATCAGTAGGGATAAGCAATTCAGCTAATCATTTATGAAGCAGAGAATGTGAATCTGGAGGGTTTGTGTCTGGCCTTGTCATAGATAAACAATGGGGCATCTAAGAGCCTTATTTAAGTCCTATGGGATGGTGGTTCTTTTTCAGTAAACCATTTCTGGGATACAGAAGGGTGAGGAGATGTCTTATCTTCACTGTTTTCCAGGATCAGAGGGCTCAGAGAAAGTTTAACATTATCTATACATGTACAAAATAATCATCATCTATTAGACTCTAATAATAAAATCAGTCTTGAAGTCAGATGCCTTCTGAAATATGTGTGAGTTGTAAAACAAAGAGCCACATAGTTTTCATAATTTCATATCCAAATCTCTGTAATTGGTATGTATATTATTAGTTATTTATAGATACAGATTCTTCATTAACTTAAATAGACTTATGAACACTAAGCAAACCTTTAAGGAACTGTTTATTTCTTATTGGCATTCTAGCTACAATTCAAGTCACTGTAGGAATTTTTTTCCACTTTATTTTTAGGGAAACCATCTTATTGCAGTTTTATTTTTCATAATTAAAACTTTATTACTATTTGTTGGTGATTAAAATAAGTTATTCAAAATAAACCTACAGAATAGTTAACATTCATCTACCTTTAAGTTACAAAAGGATTGGGGAAATTCTGAAAAATATGGTAAAGTCACTTTTCTTTAAACTATCTTCAAAAATTAGCAATCTGATTTAATTTAACATTCTATTTTTATAGGTTTAGATAAAAACCTTATTTGTAAAAAATATTTTAGCATATGACTTCTCAAGACTCTGGTTATCACTAGTTCTTTTAAATTTCTCATTTATTATGATAAGTCATCATTATCATCAACAAAAACTGTGAAATTCCTGATTGACTTATTTAAAATCTATGTATACTATGCATCATTATGAAAGCTTAATACATTTTATCTCTTTTAATTTAATCATGTCCAAAATACAGCAATATAGGTAATATTTTTCTAACTTTGTACATGAGAAAACTTCGTACAAGAATTGAAGTACATAATTAAGAATATAGCTGAAAGGTGAGCCTAGATCTTTCAGAAACCAAGGTTGGTGCATTATTCATCGCAGTTGTTAAAATATTTCTAAAGTATTTTTTTATTCTGATCTAATGTTTAAACTTAATTCTGTATACACTGTTGATACCTACCCTTAGCAGTTCAGTGATATCATTCTCAGCATGGTTAAAGTATATATAACTCACCCAAAAAGTCATTTATATACAAGTGATATGCTACATATTTGAGAGTTACACAATTGAATAAGATTATGTCACTGAGTACTGGGATCTCATAAGCTAGAAACAAGCAGAGATATGTAAAGTAATTATACTACAATGAAAAAATTATTTTAAACTTAATATAAACAAAGTGTATGAAAGAGTCTTATTCACCATCTTAGTTAATTCATAGTAGAAAATATAGGGCATGTATTTTTATTATTTCAAATTTATATATTAGAACACCAGTTCTCAGAGTTCTAAAATGAATTGGCTAAAGTTATATAGCTAACGAAATGTGTACCATCACTCAGATCTATATTATCTATGGCAAAATTTCAGTGCCCTCTACCAAATCAAGTTGTCACCTTGCACAGATTCTTAGGATGTGACAATCATATTTTAACCGTGATGCTCATCTAGCCATGGGGAACACTCATTTCACATATAGCTAGTAACTGAATTTGTGTGTTAGATACTCATTACTTCAGAAATCGAGGAGACTGTTAACATTGTGGTTAAATATGATACACCACATGAACTGAATGAAGGACAAAAACCATATAATCGACTTAACAGATGGGTAAAAAGCACTTGGAAAAATTCAGCATCCTTTCATGATTAAAAAGGTTAACAAATTAGGTATAGAAGGAAGGCACCTCAACACAATAAAGGCCATATATGACAAACTCACAGCTATCATGATACTTAATGGTGAAATGTTGAAAGCTTTTTCTCTAAGATGAGGAAGAAGATAAGAATGGCCATTCTCACTACTTCTATTCATAGTAGTACTAGAAGTCCTACCTGGAGCAATTGGGAAAGAAAAAGAAACAAAAGGCATCCATATCTGAAAAGAGAAAGTTTAGTTGTCACTGCAGATGTAATGATGTTACATATGGTTGCTGCAGTCCTGAGGCAGAATATTTTTTTTCCTTCTGGGAAACTTCAGTGTTTGCTTTTTAAGCCTTCAGCTAATTGGATGAGGCCTACCCACATTATTAAGGGTAATCTCCTTTGCTCATAGTCATCTAATTATAAATATTAAGCACATCTGCAAAATATCTTCCCAGTAACTCTGAGATTAGTGCTTAATTAAATAAGCACTGATGGATGTGATACCCTAGCCAAATTGACACATACGACTAACCATCACCATCCACTCTTGTCAGCTTGGCACACACACACATTTCCTTAAACTGTACTTAATTCTTCCTTGCCTTTTTCTCAATTTTCGTTATGTCCATTGATTTTTCTCATTTCTTGGCTTTCAGTTGCATCACTACAATCTTTGTGTCTGTCATCAAATCATGTTCTCTGTGTGTCTTTGTCTCTCTCTTCTCCTCTTGTAACCACCAGTCATATTGGCTGAAGAGATCACTTTATGGACTGTTACTTTATTGTAAAGTAATTCATCTTCAATGACACTATTTCCAAATTAGGTCATAATCTGTGGTAATGGTAATTAAGTGAAAATCTTTGGAAGATACTATTCAACTTACAAGAATAAATGAAAAAATGCTTCCTACAATTTCAACTTAATGGTCTACTATTGCCGAGTTTTGTGGGAAAAACTTCCTTTAATAAAGTCTATATTTTTCTAGATTCTGTTATAGCCAATAAAACTCATTTTCTTTAAAGAAATACATGTTTCTATATCAGGGGCTTATAATCTGTAAAGCAGATATATATATATGAAAAAATATTATATCAAAATATTTTGAGTTGTCTTTGATACAGAAATGTAGGTGTTAAGGAAGAATAGATTAAAATTGCATTGGTGATCAAGGGGTGAGGGAAACATTTCTGGTTAAAGGGAAAACTATGAAAAATATTAAAAGATGCATATAGTTATGCATGTGAATAAGAAAATATAGAGAATAAGTATAAATGGATATAAACAACGTAACAAATCTGAGAGAGTAATAAACAAAAGTGGACAGAAAATTGTGTGTGTATGTGTGTGTGTTTATACATAAGTGTGTGTTGTCTACATATGCCTATGCACATATACACACACACACACACACACACAACAAACATACACACACATACACAGTATGTAAAGAAGCGACAGATTTCGTGGGAAAGGGAAGCATGGACAAATGAATAGAGGCCTATTTGTTTATGTTCTAGCACATAAAATAAATACTGTAAGTTAGTGATATCCAAACCCATTCCCTCAGCATTGTTATTTTGTTTTGAATGTCTTACTGATTTATGTAGAAATAAGAAAAATGTAATGATTATTTTCATTAAGGTGAATTAATGTAATTTAAATAAATATTATTCTTCCCTATATTTTGGGATATTATCTTTTCTAGATTTGGTGGTAGTTGAATAATATTCTTTTTTAAGATGTGTGAAAAATAATAAATGGTAATCTTGCTATAAAATTTGAGTTTTTACTGGTTTGTTTTTCTAACTTTTATTCTACAACAGAAGTTAAAAAATCTTTTTTTGCCTCTTAATTTTATGTATGATAAATTATGCCACACCATGAAATTCAAATTTTGAAAATTAGTGCTGTAGTTGATGAACCATTATTGAAAACATTTAGTCAGGAGAGATTCATACTTTCATGTTTGCATATTTTCATAAATAGCGTGTAAATAAACGTCCATAGCAACTTTAATTCATTTTATTTTTACTATTTTATTTTGAATTATTATGGGCACATAATATTTACACGTATTTATAGGGTGCATGTGATTTTTAATACAGACATACAATGTGAATTACTCAAATCAAAGTAATTGGAGTATCCATCACCTCAGGAATCTATCGTTTCTTTGCATTGCCACTTTATTTTTAATAGCCCAGAATTAAAAACCACAAAGCTCAAATTCCCGTCAATAAGTGACTAGATGAACATATTGTAATATATGCACATAATGGATCACTACTGAGAAATACAAAGGAAAAAGAGATCGATACATACAAAATGTGTATCGATCTCAAGAGAATTGTTCTGGGTGAAGGAAGCCAGGTATAAAGAGCCCAGGCTGTATGATTCCATTTATGTAAAATCTGAAAATTTCAAACTTATCTATAGTGACAGAAAGTAGATGTGTGGTTGCCTGTGATCGGATGATGAAGAAGAGTGGTAGAAAAAGTACAAAGGAGCATGAAGGGAACTGAGGGGAATAATAGATACGGCCAATGTCTTGATTATGGTGATGTTTTTACAAGAGTGTATATATATCTCAAAACATAATTGATACACTTTGACTATCTGGTCTATTGTGATCAATTTTACCTCCATAAAGCTGTTTTTTAAAATAATTGATCAAAGTTGTCAAAGTGGACTTTGGCAAACTTAACCAAGTGATGACCTCCATTACACGTTTCAGGTAAGGTATGATACCCTTTGTAGAATCAATATAGCCTCTAGAATATAGACTGTGTGTATTTACATGGGAAAGACATTCATTTTAATCCTTTCCCTTGGATGGATAGCAATACACAATTTCAGTCTAGATTCAGTGTGCAATGCTAACTATTTTGCTTTTTGCTACTCTATAATTTTAAGGCACTTGTTCTTTGAACATTCACAGAACATTGTAATGATCCATTGTTTTGATAAAATCATGGTAATTTAATCTGATGGACATATAACGGAAAATAGTCCTTCTAAGTTTCCAAGGCCTGGTAGACAGTGTACAATGATTCAAGGCCTTTCCATCTTGATGCAGCTTCTAGGAATACAGTTATCTGAGATTTGTTGGGCCCCCGCCTCCAAGTTAAAGAAAAAAAAATTATTGCACATCACATCTCCTACAACTAAAAAAGAAATGCAGTGCTAAGAAGGCTGCTTTGGGTTTTACAAGAAGCATATTGGGTACAGAGAAGGAGAAGCTACTACAGCAGGTTCAGCATGTGGCACAAGTGAACATGTGCATGAACAAGAGCTCATAATAGCAGAAGTTTTTGTGGTAGGTAAACATAACGTGTGCTGTCTTTGAAAAGCCCCAATAGGATGGTCACATTTATGATCATAGGGTTCTAGAACAAGATTATGTTGCTATAGCAGAGAGTTATGAACCATTTTAAAAGCAATATCTGTTGTTAAATTTGGTCTTGGGGGAGACTAAATGTATAATTTTGAAATATCAGTGACTATCCAGAGCTCTGTGTCATGAAAATGCTACCATTAAAACCATCATGCCATAAGATTTGGTGGGCACAACAGCAATCACTCCTAAGAAGTACATTGTTCCCCTAGAATTAAGCCTCATAAAGTACAGGGAAAACATGTGCTGCATTAACAGATGCCCCAGATCCAAGACCCATATGTATAACCTACCATTGCTAAAATAATGCTTCTCTGTTAGTTCTCAGGTATTGCTTCATGAAGATTTGTTACAATGGCAGAAAAAATGGAAACATGACAGCTTGCTGCAGTGAGCAGACTAGAGACCTTTATCACAAAATAGCTACACTATAATTTCACTCCTATATGGCTCTAAAAGAGCTTGGTTTGCTTTGAAGACTGTGTGTGATCATACAACTTGCATATAAAGATTACTCAGAGTAAAGATATGCATGTAATCATGGATAAAGCCAAATGATTTGACTTACAGGCTGGTAATCAAGCATGAGAGAAATTGGGAGATCAGTGTTGCTTTAGAAGCCTGGGAAGGAGGCATTATGGGCAGATCTACAGGAATGGCAATACAGTGTTTGTCTTTTGTATCACGTTATCAATAGACAAAGAAAATATTTACTGTAGAAGAACATTAGTGAACCAGTTGGCTAAGATGATTTGTGCAGACACTGCCCTTTGCAGGCAAGATCCTGTGTAATGTACCTGTGGATGGAGTAGTCATGGTAGCAGACACGGTAGCTATGTAATTGGCCTGTCGTTAAGGGCTTTCATTCTCTGTGGCTAAACTAGTTACTGCCTCTGCAGAATGTCTAAACTCTCTGAACTGACTGAAGCTAAGCAATCAATATAGTACAATACCTTAAGAAGAATAATCAGCCACTTGGGGGCAGATTGATTGTCAGACTCATTTAAATTTGGAAAAGGAATCAACACTTTGAGATTGACTTGTATTCTTGATATGAGTTTGCCTTTTAGCTCAAAGTACCTAAGCCAGTGCTAATTTCCAAGGACTCACAGAGTGTCTGATTTATTGATGTGGATTTCTTCATAAAATTGCCCTACCAAGAGACATACTTGATCACAAAGAACGTGTTGATATTGCATCTATAACCATGAACTCATTTGTTCTAATACATACCATATCATTCCACATACCACATTATCTTAACATTGAGATTCTTTTCTAAATAGGTCCTATGCATTTTTTTTTCTAGTGAGAGGAATTGCCTAAATAAAACCAAGATTAATCTAGCATTTACCTCCCTCTCCTTGCAATAAGTAACTATTAATTATTTTTTTGTCATCTATACATTCTGGCAAATTGAAAATCTTGCTCACACAATTCCCAGTTAACATTCCTATTAATTCATTATTTAAAATTGAAGAGATATTTAAAGAATATATAAAACCTGAAAATAATAAAAATATATGGAGAGATACAACTCTATTTATACATTGTAAAATAATACTTACAATAAAATATTTTAAGAAATCCTATTTTGCATCTTTAGAAATCTTTTGTAACATTAAAATTCATAAATGAGGAGAGTTAGCTAATGAAGAGAACAGAATCTTAACACTATCAGAAATGAAAACATTGTTGTTTAAAATATTCCACATAGACCAAGTGTAGGGGCTCACATCTGTAACCCTACCACTCTAGGAGGATGAGGAGGGAGGATTGCCTGGACTTAGGTGTTCAAGACCAGACTGAGCAAGAGCGAAACCCCATCTCTACTAAAAATAGAAAAAATTATCCAGGTGTGGTGGTGTGTGCCTATGGTTTCAACTACTCAGGAGACTGAGGCAGGAGGATTCCTTGAGCCCAGGATTTCAGGTTGCTGTGAGCTATAATGACGCCACTGTACTCTAGCTGGGGCAGCAGAGCGAGACTCTGTCTCAAAAAAAAAAACAAACAAATAAATAAATAAAATTAAAAATTCTACATAAAGTTTGGAGGACACATTTAATGCTATTTGATAAATAGAGTTGACGCCCCATAAAAGAAAGAAGGAAACAACAACAAAAATGTGAGAAAAAAGGAAAAATATGGTGGCGGGCGGCGAGAATGGATTTTTCATCAACTAATTCATAGAAATTGCAGGTACATAGAAGAGAGAAATTGAGAATAAATTATTAAAGCAATCAATCACAGGAGAACATAATACAGTCTCTATAAAAAATAAGTGGGTGCACAAATGCATGCACATAGAGAGAATGATCCTATTAAATGTAGACCAGTGACTCCACATGTCTGTGAGAAAAGAATTGATTTCCTTTTAATAGAGTGATTAATTGTATAAAACAGCCAGCCAAACAACCAGGAAAATAGTCAAAGGAGGCAAAACTACTCAAAATAATGAATTCAGTGAACTATAAGCCAAGTACTGTGAGTACAGGCAAATGATAGCTTAGAATATAAAAAGCGTAAATTCTTACTTTATACTAATTAAAATTATACTCTTAAATGCCTAATTATAATTTTGCTAAATATAATAAATGGCATTTTCACTTTTTAGATGTTTAAGGGAGATTGAAGCAAAGGTTTGCATATTGCAAAACATGAAGAGATACAAAAATGCTTTAAAAAGCTGAAACTGTTCCATTTACTTAACAATAATTTTAATTTTGATGAAAATGCATTTGCAAATTAGTCTTTATGAACAATCTTCATTAAAAAATTTATCTTTGATAATGTTTTTAGATGATATTGATTTTAAACTATATGTCTTCTTGAATCATCCCGCTTATATAGGTACTGCTTGCGGCTATTATTATTAGCTCAATTACTGCCTCGTGACCCACTCAAAATAGAAAACAGGTGACTAGAATACATTCATTACACTTTAATTGTGGATGACCAGTGAATATTTTATGTAATTATTTAGATGCTTCTGGACATAATGACAACAAAACTTAAGTCTTTAGAATTGATTATTTGTTGTGAACATTCTCATTATAACATTAATAAATACTCTTACTATATTTCTGTTTTCTCTCATACATTTATACTAGTAAAGTAGCATTGCCAGAGCCGAACTGTAACTGGTTTTAGTCTCTCTCCCCTGGGGTCAGGTGCAAAGAAACTACTACTAATGAAAATATGAAAGACATACATATAATTTGCTGACCAAATTAAAACAGTATAAATAAAAGAAGACAAAAACCCTTTAATTTAAACCCTCCATGTACAAAAGCTTGCATTTATTGATTTTTTAAAGGATCAGCATATTATCCTGAAAATTGCTATTAAGAAATGTAGTTATTTTTTCACTGAAAATTATTTTAGAAAGTATGATAATGCAGTATCCCTAAGTGATTTTTCATATGCATAAATAAAAAAGAACACAATGACTAGCAGCATGAGGAGCTGAAACACAAATGGGAAAGAAACATATTTTGGAAGCTAGCACGATTTATCAAGTAGGAGTAACAATAAATATAGAATTGTTGTAGGAGTCAAACTGGGAACAGTTAAAGAAAAATCAGCTAGGATTTTCAAAATAAAAAAGAATAACATGTATTTGAAATATTTAAATGACCAAATAAGGAGAAACACATTTAATATTACTTTTTTGAATGAGGACAAAATTTGCTAACATCTGTTCTTACTTAGCCCACTGTGATTCTGACAGCAGGGTTTATTTTAAATATTCTAATGTGCAATGAATCCTATTTGGTATTGTGAGTCAGTGATATTAAAGAAATGCTTGATATTGTCTCCTCCTCCTCTGTCTCCTACTGCTCTTTCTCTCTCTCCTCTCTTATTTTATTCAATGGCATAAAATACATTGTGTTTTATATGTAAGAATGTTAGAAGTTATTAAATGTTTCTTTTTATATTTTTTTATTTTTAATTACTATGGATACTTAATAGTTGTTCATATTTCGGGGTACATGTTGCATGTGATTTTTTTTTTCTTTTTAAATTTCTTTTCAACTTTTAATTATTATTGATGAATAATAGTTGCATATGTCTATGGAGTACACGTGATGTTTTGATACAGGCATACTATGTGCAATAATCAAACCAGGGTAATTGGGGTATCCATCACCTCAAGCATTTATCATTTCTTGATGTTAGAAATATTCAAATTCCACTCAGATAACTCTAATTATTTTTAAAATATACAATGAAATATAGTTAACTACAACCACCCTCTTGTGCTACTGAACACTAGATCTTATTCATTCTCTTCAGTGGTATTTTCGTGCCCATTAACCATTGTCTCTTTATCCCCCCTCCCACCCCCACTACCCTGCTTAACCTCTGGTAATCATCATTCTACTCTCAAACTCTGTGAGTTTAATTTTTTGAATTCTCACATATGAGTGGGGGCATGTAATATTTGTCTTTCCGTACCTGGCTTATTTCACTTAACATAATGTTTTCCAGTTCCATCCATGTTGTTACAGGTGACAGAATTTCATTTTTTTAATGTCTGAATAATATTCCATTGGATATGTACCACATTCTCTTTATCCATTCGTGGTTGATTCCAATCTTGGCTATTGTGAATAGTGCTGCAATAAAAATGAGAGAGCAGATAAACTGATTAGATGTATGGAATTCTCCTCCTTTGGATATGTACTGTGCAGTAGGATTGCAGGATTATTGGATCATGTGGTAGTTCTATTTTTAGTTTTTTGAGTAACTTCCATTTTGTTTTTCATAGGGGCTATACTAATTTACGTTTGCACCAACAGTGTACAAGGATTTCTCTCCCTCTCTCTCTCTTTTTTTTGAACACAAAGTCTTGCTCGGTCACCCAGGCTGGACTGCGATGGCATGCTTGTTATTCACTGCAGCCTCAAACTCCTGAGATCTTGTGATCCTCCTGCCTTAGCTTTCACATGAGCTGGGACCACAGTGGTACACCACCACGTGCAGTTAAATTTTATGTAGACATGAGTTCTCACTATGTTGCTCAGACTGATCTTGGATTCCTGGTCTCAAAAAATCTTCCCTCCTCGGCATCCCAATGTACTGGAATCACAGGCATGAGCCACCATGTCCAGCTGAACTGTTTCCCTTTCTCCACATCCTTGCTGACATTCATTATTGCCTGTGTTTTGGATAAAAACCATTTTAACTCAGGTGAGATTATATCTTTTTGTAGTTTTGATTTACGTTTCTCAGATAATTAGTGATATTGAGCATTTCTTCATATACTTGTTGGCTATTTGTATGTCTTATTTTTAGAAATGTCTATTTTAAATCTTTTGCCCATTTTCTAATAGGATTATTTGGTTTTTTTTCCTATTGAATTGTTTGAGTTCCTTATTCATCCTGGTTGGTAATTCCTCGTCAGATGGGTAGTTTGCAATGATTTTCACCCATTCTGTGGGTTGTCTCTTCACTTTGTTGATTTTTTCCTATGCTGGGCAGAAGACATGTTAACTATTCTAGATATTATATGTACTATTTATTTTAATTTCAAAATATTAAGGGGGTACAAATGTTTTAGGTTACATGGATCATTTTTGTAAAGCTTGAGTCCTGACTATAGGTGTGCTCATCACCCAAATAGTGTTCATAGTACTTATTAGGTTGGTTTATTCCCCTTCCTTTTTGCCCCCTTCCCCCAAGTTGATTGCCACCGAATTTTACTTCTCTCTGTGCACTTGTGTGTTCGCTAGTTACTTCCAATTTAATAGTGAGTATGTATGGTGTTGGTGTTTCCATTCTTGCAATACTTCACTTGGGAGAACATCTCCAGTTCCATCAAGTTTGTTGTAAAAGGTATTAATTCATATTTTTTTATGGCTAAGTAGTAGTACTTTGTGGTGTACATATGCCACATTTTATTAATCCACTCATGAATTGATGGACACTTGAGTTGATTTCACATCTTTGTAATTGTGAATTGTATTGCAATTAACATTCAAGTGCAGATGTCTTTTTGACAAAATGACTTCTTTTCCTTTGGGTAAATACCCGGTAGTGGAATTGTTGGATTGAATGGTAGATTTACTTTTAGTTCTTTGGGGAATCTCCATACTGTTTTCCATAGATGTTGTACTAATTTGTGATCCCAACAACAGTGTATAAGCATTCCTTTCTCTCTGCATCCATGCTAGCATCTATTGTTTCTGGACATTTTAATAAAAGCCATTCTAACTGGGGTAAGGTGATATCTCCTTGTTGTTTTAACTTACATTTTCCTGATGATTAGTGACATTGAGCATTTTTTCATATGTTTATTGGCCATTTGTTTCTCTTCTTTTCAGAAGTATATATTTATGGCTTTGTCCACTTTTTAATAGAGTTGTTTGTTTTTTTTCTTGCTGATTTGCTCATGTTCTTTGCAAATTCTGGTTATTAGCCCTTTATTGGATGTGAAGCTTGCAAATATTTTCTCCCATTCTATTGGTTGTCTATTTGCTCTGCTGATTGTTTTCTTAGCTGTGCAGAAGGCTTTTAGTTTAATTAAATCCAATTTGCTAATTTTTATTGTTTCCATGATTGCTATTGGATATTTTTCATAAATTCTTTCCCTAGGCTAATATCTAGAAGAGTTTTTTCTACATTTTCTTCTAGAATTCTTATGGTTTCATATCTTAGATCAAAGTCGTTTATA
>CAUYSK010092984.1:0-17506 GCA_963575035.1 Avahi laniger | reverse complement strand
CATCCAAAGTGAGGCACCACAAGAGCAGAAGAACGGGATCCATTTGTACTCGCCATCAAATTGGTACTAACTGATCAACACTCGGGTGATCACATGGCAGAAATACTCTCCAGGGATTAGGGGAGAGTATGGGGGGCGAATCTACAACTAAAGGACATGGGGAGCACTAAAGGGAGGGAAGGGCACGCCTTTAACCTGTATTTGGGTGAGGCAAAGACATAAAGTGTAACTAGAATGTTTGTACACTCACAATACCTTGGAATAATAATAAAAAAAATAAAGAAATCATAACCAAAAAAAAATTATATGCTAAAAATAGATCTCCATTATGCATTTTCAAAGACCTTAATATATTATTAAACTCTAGTTTTAACACATAAAGACTATCTCATCTCCCCGTTAAAAATGAATTGTTACTGCATGCCTAGTATCCGAACACTGTTATCCCATGTTCCTGGTGTTCCTGTGATCTCATGGATGTCCAGGGAGCCTTTCCCAGTCACAATATAGAGGACTTCCTGAGCCCTGGGAACAGAATGGTCATTGTTTTTATCTTAAAAGATGTCAGCCACCAGCTGCCTACTTTCTTCCAGACTCTTCTTCGTCTTGTAGTTTTCAGGCATGGTGCCTGTGAACCAGTCTAGCTCTTCACACCCATCCCTCTGATTCTTGCTTCAGTATCATCACACTTGTGTATCCCAAGGCTGCATGTGAACCGCCCTCCTTTCCCCTATCCCACCTTGACCAGGCCCCAGCACACACATCTGGATGCAACTCTTCTCTGTGCCTTTACTCATGTCAGCCTTCTATCTAGTTAGCACGTCCTCTTCACCAACTTGAAATCACTGTCTACTACTCATTCTCTGACTTTGCTGCTCTCACTCACTGCCAAGCTCTTTAGAGAGTGGGCTTCACTCATAGTCTCTGCTTCCCACCCTCCCATTTTCACCCTAACACATTCCATTATGGCTGTCGTCCCCACCACTCTGCCAAAAAAGTTGCCAATGTCCAACATCGTGTCATTTGTTTTTGTCTCACCCAACCCCTTAGCATCACTGGAGTTGGCTGGTGACCTTACCTCTTCCTCGAAAGGCCCTCTTCTCCTGGCTTCTCAGGCACTGGGCTCGCTGTTTTTTCTTTCTGGACTCTCTTCTTTCAGGTCTTCATGGCAATAGTCCTTGGGATACTCCTACTTCTTATGGAAATAACCTCCTTGGAGAGCCCATCCCAATCCTGGACCATCCTAACCAAATCAGCTTCCTTCAACCCTTGACCTTACTCTGTACCCACTTTTTATTTTTAACAGCACTATCTACATCTGACATTCTCATGTATTTACATGTATGTTCACCTTCCGTGGGACAGTTGGTGACAATCAAATTGCACATTTGGCGATAATGATGGCCGATGTTTGTTAATAACATGCTATGGTGCCAGTTACTGTCCTAAGCACTTTGCCTGCATTAGCCCATTTGATATCCATGGTAATCTTATGAAGCAGGAATTAGTATCTTCATTTTACATATGTAGAAATTGAGGAACAGAGGGGTTAGATAACTTGCCCTTGGTCCCAAAGCTGTAAGTAGCTTAACGGGGATTCAGACCCATCCATTCTGATGCCAAGATCTGTGATAAAAATCAGTGAGGGGAAAACCACTGAATTAAGCTGTTTCTTCCTGCTTCCCGAGTACACAAAGGGAGATGTGTTGGGACAGAACATCTTCGATGACACTGACTGAGAGGATTGACATTTTGTTTTCTCTGGAGTGTTGAGAGATTAAAGATCTGGCTTTGTGACGGCTCATGCAGTCATAGGTCAGGCGCAGAGAGGTATTCGTCTCTACGTGAAGTGTGACAAGCAGTCATATATAATAAAGAAGCACAGTATGGGCCTCGTATAGTTTTAGAGTAAGAATATAAAATTTTGAAACTTGAAGTTTAGAAATAGCAAGATATATGTTAGTTTACTCATTAATGAATCAGTAATCTGGGAAGAACTAAAACGAGTTCCTAATTAAAACAAAATAAGGAAGATGAGCTGGTCTGTATTTTCTTTCCTTAGTTTCTCCACTTAATCATTAAAGACAAAGCCATCCCAGATTATTGGCAAAGAAAAGCAGGTTGTAAACCATTTTGCAGCTAAAAAGAGCAGGTGTTTCCCACCTGTTCGTTTCCGTCTCTGGGCGGAACTTTGCCTTCATTACATGAATCTGCAGCGCACTCTCCAGCTTGTTAGCGCTCCTGTGAACTGTTGATCTGTTGCTGGCAAGCCGGAGCAGCCCTGAGTGAGAGCCAACCTGCCCACAAACCCTGAACTGGGTCTAACCTGTTCTCATCAAATTCCATCTCTGCCTGAGTGGTGGGTCCTTGGGGAACCCTCTTCATCTGCCTGTTATTCCCCTATCCCCCAAAAAAGAGACCAAAAACTCATTGGAAGTGTTATACTAATGGCGTTATATATAGCCTCTCTTGTTCTGGAAGAGAACAATCAGACAGGCTGATATGTAGCCCCACAGGAAGAAGTGTATTCAGCTATAGTAGATGCTGGGGTGCTTGAATCCTAACAGACTAGTAAATCCAGTCTACATGGATATCCAAGGAGTAGTTTTATACAAGTGAATTCTAAATCAAGTATTTGAGTGAGGTGTTCACAAATTGCCCCAAATGTTTCTGCAGTCTGCAGTTACCTCTTATTCCCACAGCTATTCTCACTTTTAGGATTTTATTCACTTGTAGTCAGCTTTTCAAACTGAATGCACCTACCAGGCACCTGGGGCTCTGGATAACATAACAGATCGTGACTCAGCAGGTGTGGGATGGGGCCTGGGATTCTGCATTTCTAACCTGCTCCCAGGGGATGCTGATGCCACTGGTCAGGGAGCACACTCTACATAGCAAGATCCTAGACCACACTTTCCAAACCAGACCATGCACCCAAATCCCCTGGGGGTGTGTTAAAACAGATTTCTGGGCCCTATAGCAAGAGATTCTGATTCAGTGGGCCTCACTCAGATGGGGCTAAGGAAATTTGCATTTCTAACAAGTTCCCTGGTGATGCTGATGCCACTGGTCTGGGACCCACACTTTGATAACCACCATTCTAGATTCTGGTAGTAGCCTCTGACTTGTCTTTCTGCCACCTCTACATCATTATTTCACTATCACCACACTTGTCCTTTAAAATTCTAAAAATTATTATTTTGTGTGTTTCTTATCTTGTTTATAAAATGGCTAATGATCCTCAGTGCATCATTCAATATGCTTCCCGACTCTTTGGCATGCTGTACCACACAGAAGTAGGTATCCCTGAGTTATTTTAATAGAAACTATGAGATACAGCCCACCCAGTTCACATGCCTGTATTTATAAGTGATTTATTGATTCTCTATTTCAGAGACTTGTGCAGACTACAAAAGCAGTTGTTGAAAATGAATAAACATACACTATAGAATGACATCTATGAACATTTTAGTAATCTATAACTAAAACATAATACCAACTACAATGTCATCGCACTTTGTAGGACATCAGGTTTGGCCGACATACTGGTTGACATCAGGATTCCAGTGCCAACCTCCATGTCCAATGTCTTGAGACCAGTGTCAAGCAAGAGAAGCTGCTCCATTCTGCTCTGACCTGACCTTCATGTTACTCTGCCCTATTTTTGTTAATTCTCTTCTCTGAGCCCCACACCATTTCTTTTCTGGGCTGCTGCTAGATGCAAGGGTTATTTGTTGTTGCTGATGTTTGTTTTTTTGCAGGGATCTTGGTCCTAATTCCTTTTCTTTGAAGCTGTAAATACTCCAAGTGCAGTCCATAAAGAGGCTTGACTTGCCTCCAGAATGTGCTGCCAGATGCTAGCTTCCAGCATTACCAGCCAACCCGAGAGTTGGATTTTGTGGGTTTGTTTGGTCTCTCAGTTTGCGCCAACTGGGCATCATGTCCTTAGTCCACCTTCTTCTTTGCACACAAGAACAAAAGGGAACATTTTATTCTGCTTCTTTGGGTGGGAACAGTCATTTTATTTATGGGGTCTGAGCTAAAATTTGATTTGTCTATTGCATGATGTTCTGGCTCTATCTGTGTACATCCACATCCTTTATCATCTCACCACTTCATGCCCAAATTCTTCTAGGCTTCTGATGGCATTCAAACCCCCTGTGGCTTCAGTCTTCCCTTCCAGCTTCACCTCCTAGCATTGTGACACATCTCCTCCAGACATCCCCCAAAGAAGTCATGTCATCTGTGTATCCTCTTCTGGTGCCCACACCAAACGGGTTAAGCCCACACATGGAGGCCTACCCAAATCTTAAACTAAATCTTGTCAAGCCCAATGAAAATCAGGTGGTATGTCCCCAAAGGCAATTGACTCAAACTCATTTCAGTTTTCCTTTTGTCTGGTTTTCCTGGGAATGAGCATGTGAGGGAGACAGGAGGTGTTTGCTGCAGGCAAACATTTGAACATTCAGGACAGTTAGGGGAAGAAAGGATATGAGGGTTGGTAAAACTGAGCACAGTTGATGCAGATTTGGCATGCTCCAAGGAATTTTTGCCCCTTAATCATCTCTACTTTCTTCTTGCAAGTATGAGCTAAGGCAATGGAAAGCAAAACACTTCTCTAGCCAAACTAACAATTATTTTTTAGTATACTTTGTATACTGTATACCAATTTTCCATATTTTTGAAGTTTTTAAAAAGTAAAGAAGCTTCAATACTGTCAAAGTTGACTCTTCATTCACTCTTCGTGATGCCTTTATAGGAAAAAAAGGAAAGAGCTGGGCTGTTTGCTCTGGATTTTGTATGTTCTGACACAGACACATTTGAAGGATTTGAAATGAATTGCACTTTGACACTTGGGCTCCTTTTACTCTTTCTTTCCTTTTGTGTTTTCACACACTGGTATTCTGGACTAATACTGTTGGCGTCAGGAGACAAACCATAGGTTTAGAATGTTGATATTCTCCATCAATACTGAATGACCCTAATCCTAAAAGTGAGCCAAAAATTCATCAGGCCTGATGTTTAAAAACAGTTTTGTTTTAATTATGTCCATGTTAATGAGCCACAGCCCCACTCCTCAGGTCTGTGGAATTGGAAGCTTTGAGTAACAGATGATGTAGTTGCCTGGCCAGACCCCGTTTCTGGTCCAGGCACTGTCCTCCAGCTGTCAGAAGTGCCGCCCTGGGCACAGGAGGATGTTCAGTAGCACCCCTGCCCTCTATCCACTAGATGCTAGTAGTAGGCACCACTAGATCTCACCCCACCAGAGGGACAATCACAATGTCTCCAGACTTTGCCAAATGCCTGGGCTGTGGGCCAGGAAGAGGGAGTGTAAATGGGCAGCAAAACTGCACCCTACTGGGGACCATTAGTCTGTAGGGAACCTGAAAGTGTGGTGGGCGAAAGCTAAGTCTCTCCCTAAACTTATGCAAGCGTAAAGGAGAATAGAGGTATTCTGCAAAATGAAGACTACGTTCTTTTCATGATCTCACTATTTCCTCTCTACCCAACGTTAGCCAGATTTTTAAAATCAAGCATCTAGACTGACAGTAGAGAGAAGATGTCATGGTTTATACTTTGAGGAGTCCAGTGAGGTTGGGTTTGGTCCTGGCATAAAGTAGGGAGGTCAGAGATATTCTTGTTTTATGTTAGATCATGGCAAGATACAAAATTACACGAGGGTTTTCATAGTGTCCCAGACTTTTTTTCTATTACATTTTTTTAAAAGAAAATAACTTACTGAATATAACTGCCTGCGATTATAAAAGATGGAGATAGTAAAATTATTCACAATGTCCCCTAAACCGTAGCCTGGACTAAACTAACTTCAAACTTTTCCTCCTAACAAATTCCCCCGCTTCCATATTCTCCCTCCCTCCGTTTTTTCCTGTCCATACAACTCAATCCTTTGTATTTACCCGTGATGGAAGGCCTGTACATGATAAAGATAATTCTGCAAACCTGATTTTCAAGGTGTGAATAATTAATGACTATGATTTTGACATTTTTAAGAATGTTATATTGACCTTGTTCTTGATCAATCATGAGAATTAAAGGTAAGAGATGGATACCAGAGGAAGGCCCCTGGCTTAATAAAGATTTAATTTATACTGTTTTATAACATTCTCTTCTTTTTAGTTTATACAGCACACATCGTGCCTTTTCTCAAAGCAATCATGAGTTATAATTTAAACGATTAAACACATACCACCTTAATCTTGTCATTTGTTGTTACATTATTCAAGGCAGTGACCTGCAAAATTCTGTCCCAGGACTCTTAACCTGCCTTAAAACAAAAGTAATGTTCACTTTTTCAGTTCACCTTTAAATAAATCCATTGAAGTTTTGGGTGAAAAACCTTTCCCCTTATGAAGAGTTCAAATTGCGTTCAGCAGTTCCCTTTGGAATCCCAAAGAGAGCAACAACAGTGGGAGTTGTGTCCGGAAGACTTCTTTAGTTCCAAAAGACTATTGCCTTCCTCTCTTGAAAGAAATCAAAGAGGAAAGATAGGCATCATCTGAAAGAGAGCTCAAAAAGTAAACGCATAGCTTGGTGGAAAGCTAGCTAGCTAGAAAGATAGAAGGAGGATATAGACTTTCTAAATAAATGGGAATTTATTATTTAGAAAGGGGTAAGAGAGATGATTGTAAACAAAGCCAAGTGCTAAATATAGAAACTGTGGAAATAAATAGTCCGTGCTCCCAGGATAGCCTTGGCTTTGATGTTAAGCAGCAAAGCAGCTCCAAAGGGTTCCTGTGTAAAGCCATAAACAGGAAAGGATTAAGAATATGCTGATTAAGAAAAACAAACTTCTTTTACCTTAAGAATTGCCTCTGGATTTTGGTATTTCTGGAATGAAAGACAAGCATGTCAGAGCAAGCACTTTGTATAATTAAAATTCTAGAATTTATAGTGGGAAACAGACATATGAATATTTCTATTTCATAATTTGTTGCAAGGGAACTTTAAAAAGACAGGTGCCTTATTCTGATAATGTTAGCTAACTAGTAAAGAAACCATGGACATGAACTCTGATGAGCGAAGAATCTAACTGGAGCTAGATGATGTGTCTAAAATAAATATCGTGCGTGTCTTTCTTTTATGTCTCCTTGGGTTGATTTTATTAGAAATTTCCACTAGTTGAATGACACTGAATAACTAATGGATAGAGGTACTTAGTTTATTTGCTGGTGAGTTGAGAATGTAGTTATATTAGGGAAATTGGAATCACCAAAAAAATATGAATAGAGTTGCCCATCAAAATATTGCTATAGCCTGTCTCTTTTAGGGCTACTTACAAAGTTACTATTAAAATGGATAGATGTAAACCTTAAAGGTAAGATGAAACATAAGAATGATGAATTTTGTGAGTTGAATTTCAACTTAATTCTATGAAAAAAATCCATGAAATCTTATGGTTGCTTTAATTTCAAGTGGTTAGAAGACAGTCGTTTCACAGGCTAATAAGACTGGGAGTATTTGGGTTGCAAACACAAGTTTCTGTTGGCGAAGAGGTGCTCCTAGTTGTGAGTAAGAGATGATGTTCTGGAGCAAAGAAATCTAGAAAGCATATCATAGGGCAATCCCAAAGAGAGGGAGAATTATTCAATCAGTGACCCCATTGTCTTTTGGCAGGTGCTTATCTAATTACTATACAACATGCAAGTTGTGCTGATACCAACACAATGCGGGAAGAAATGTACTTCTTGTTGGTAGAGGAGCCTGCCTGCAATTGACCTGGTATCTATTCTCCCCCTGTATTTCCCAGTGTCCCTTGTAGCTAGGTGTGCCTGTGAGACTAAATTCTGGTCAAAAAACGTAAACAGAAGCCCATGAGAATTTGGGGACCTTTTCTTAGAGGGGGGGAGGGACATGTCCTTTTTCATCCCTCCCTCCCTGCTGTAGGCTGAAATGTTGCTGGTATGAATTGTGTTTGAGTAGCCATCTCCACTGTGAGGTAGATGCTACATGCTGGGGATTGAGAGGCTTTCAGACAGAAAACGCTGATGTAGCCCCACCAGGCCTGGACGCCTACTTTCATGTTTCTTTCATGTGAGAGAAAAACGATCTCTTAATTTTGCTTGTTCTCTTAATTTTGTTTATTTCTCTTAATTTTGTTATTTTGGCTTTTCTTTTACTTACAGCTGAATTTAGCTGATGCGTATTAACTATGATTTTAAGTAGGATTAGAAGATACTTAATTCATATGTAGCAGTTCGTTTTCTTTCCCCAGTTCATGCTGAAACTAGGGCAATATCTTTGCGTAGAAATAAAAATCAATCAATCAAATGTAATTGATTGTGTATGGATTGCAAAGAAGTATGAAATGGAATTTTGACCCTCAAGCAACTTTCTTCAAAGTGAAGCAACAAAGCATTTAAAAGGTATATGCGATATATTAATATATATTTATATGTGCAGACACATAAGTACATATATACCTCTACACACACATACACACACACCAATATAAAACATTCTGTTGTGTAATAGTTCAATTCAATAGAACCAATGGTGCAGGGGACAAAAGATTAGCACAGAAAATAAAATCCTCAGGAGTTCAGAGGGAAACAGCTGAAAGACAAGCAGGTTGTGAAGATTAGACAGGTGACAAGAAGGAGAAATGGGATACAGTGAGTGAATCCATTGTCAATAAAATGAAAGACTTTTAGGTTGTTATCTTAGTCTGACATATTTGCAGTCAAAATTCCAGTTAAGGGATCTTTTGCTGGTGTTCATTTCTTTCAGCTGGTCTTGATGGAATGCATACGTTACCATGATAGACCTCATAGTTCCACTGGTGGCATTTTCAGGAAAATTGTGCAATTAACGCCTAAATTTTTTCTATGAAACATCCTTACCGTTTGTCTTCAACTTGCAGTTCTGCGGTCAAGGGAGATAGGTGAGTGATTGCAGTGTAGTGATTGCGTGTGGAGAGGACAAAAAGCAAGACAGAACACTTGGGTTATTCGCTGGCAGCATTGCTCGTGGAGACTGGAAAATGAGGGCATTTAAAAGGGTAGACTGAAAATGGTGGTTATTAAAGAGGAGCTAAGCAAGATGGAGCAATGTGATGGGCAGGTTTTATAGGACTAGGTGGAACATCAATATTCTGAGAAGGAGAAATTTGGAGGTCAGAATGGGCTGTGGAAAAAGTACTAAACATGGTTCCATTGAGGAGGAAGAGAATGGGAGCATGGAAAAGACCCAAATCAAAGAAAGAAAGAAACTGCCTTTATTTGCAGATGGCATGATTTTCTATGTAGGAAAATCCAAAGAATTTACAAATAAACCTTCTAGAACAAATGAGTACAGCAAGATATCAGAATGCAAGATCAATGTACAAAAGATAATTTTTTCTAGATTTCAGAAATGAACAATTGGAACTTCACATTTAAAAAAAAACTTATTAAAATAGCACCAAAAAATGAAATACTAGGCATAAATTTAACAAAATATGTTCTAGGATCTGTATATGGAATACTAAAAAACTCTGATGAATAAAGTCTCTCCAAAGAGATTGGGACATATTTTATGTCCATAGTTAGAAAGATTTAACATTGTAAAGATGTTAATTCTTCCAAATTCAACTATAGATTCAAAGCAATTGCAATCAAAATCCCAGCAAACATTTTTTAGATGTTAACACACTTATTTTAAAATTTATATATAATACAAAGCACTGAGAATAGCCAACACAATGCTAAAATGGAAGAACTGTTGGAGAACTCACATTAGTTAATTTTAATACTTACTGTAAAGCTACAGGGATCAAGAAAGCATGCTGTTGACAAAAGAGTAGACACATAGATCAATGAAACATAATAGATAACCCTAAAATAGACCCAAATTAGTATAATAAATTGATATTTTTACAAAGGCATAAGAACAATCCAATGGAGAAAGGACAGTCTTTGCAACAAATAGTGCTGGAACAATTGGATGTCCATATGCAAAAGCATGAACTTATACACAGAGCTCATACCTTACACAGAATGTAAAGAAACTCTAAATGTAAAATGCAAACCCATAAAACTTCTAGTAGAAAAATGGGGGAAATTTTGTGTGATCTTGGATTTCTGAATAAGTTTTTAGATACAACATTCATAGCATAATCCATGAAAGGACACTCAGATTAACTAGAGTTCACTTAAAAAGTTTTGCTGTAAAAAATACATTATTAAAACAATGAAAGGAAAAGACACAGCCAGGAGAAAATGTTTGAAAATCACTATTCTGATAAAGGAATTGTATTCAGAGTATACAAAGGATCCCTAAAACCTAACAATAAGAAAACAAACAATGTAATTAAAAATTTGGCAAAACGTGAACAAACATCTCACAGAAGAAAATATACAGATGGCAAATACACATATGAAAAGATGCTCAATATCATTTGTCATAAGGGAAATGCAAATTAAAATCCCAATGAAGTATCACTACACATTATCAAAATAGCTAAAATTTTAAAAAATTACAATAACAATTGTTGGCATAGAGGCACAGCAACAGGATCTCTTATTCATTACTAGTCAGAATGCAAAATGGTATTATAGACACTTTGGAAGACAGTTTGGCAGTTTCTTACAAAACTAAACATATTCTTACCACACGATTTAGCAATTGTGCTCCTAGGAATTTACCCAACCGATGTGAAAATTTATGTCCCCACAAAAAACTGCATGCAAATGTTTATAGACACATTATTCATAATAAACTCAAACCACAAGCAACAAAGATATCCTCCAGTGGGTGAATAAATAGAGACAAACTATGATATATACAATGGAATATCATTGAGTGATAAAAATGAATTAGCCATCGAGCCATGCAGAAACATGGATGAACCTCAAGTGCATATTGCTAAGTGAAATGCCATGTGAAAAGGCTACATCTTGTATGGTTCCATTTATATAACTTTCTGAAAAAGGCAAAGCCATAGAGATTGTAAACGGATGGGTGATTGCTAGGGATTGTAGAGAGGATTGAAAAGGGGAACTACAGTGGATTTTTTTCGGGTGGCAAAACCATTCTATATGATACTGTAATGGTTGGGTACATGTACTGTGCATTTATAAAAATCTATAGAACTTTGCAGCACCAAGAATGAACCTTAGGTCTAGTCAGGTTTTTAAAAATCATTTAGGATGTAAAGGGCATCCCATGATGGAATGCAGATGGTGAACAAAAGAATCCAACTATCTTATAAATGTATAAAACAACCTCACTGAAGGCAGTTGAGGGAGAGAGTTGCTGATTTAAGTAACTTTGGAAATGAATGGAATCTGTGAAACTAAAAGCACTGAGAACCGTACATCAGCATTGTGCTCTAGTTGGCAAAATTGTTTCCCATGGGGGTACAGGTCAACAATTCCGAGTCCACCATACATATACACTGGAATTGAGTAATTAGGTGGATGGCAGATGGTGGGGGCAAGAGTTCTCACTGCTGGAGTGGGTGATTATAGAGCAAAGGGAGGGGGCTAGAATGATACATGTGGTCATGGACTAGAGTTGAAGACATCAGGGTGAACTTAAGTTTAGCTTAATATATATATACAGATGGATAAATATAGGAAGAGCTATAGATATGTGTATGTATATATGGGTTTGTACACACACATATATTTGCAAACTTGGTTCACTGACAGGATGTAGAAGCAGTCTACTTCAGCATCATTGAGCATAACCACCCCCGATCTTGGTTTCTAACACTGTTCTTCCATAAAAAGAACCAGGGGTCCTTGGAGAAATATCTGATTCTAGAGCTGGGGAAGGGAATTTAAAAGATGAATCTGGAGCATCTAACAGTTCCAGAAAGTAAGGAAATGCTCAGAAAACACAAACAAGGAGGGTATGTCAAAGGAACATAGGGAACCAAATAAAAGAACTCTGAAGAGTCAAAGATGGAACAATTTAAGCAACAATAAAAAATGTAATATTGGATTGTAACCCAAAGTACAAAATAAATGTCCATGAGGTCATACTATTACAAATCAGTGATTAAACAAATAAATAATTAGGGAGAATAGACAATTCTCTCATATAGAAGATTCCCGTATAAATTATGTGGATGATGCCTCCTCAAGGAGGTCAAGTGTAACTGCCTTCCCTTAAGAGATTCACACAGCGACTTCCTCCCACAAAGCACAGTATGGAAAGCAGGGGGAGGGGAGTAAAGAGTAACTCTGCAGTGTGGAAACCTGACCAACACTACCTCACTCAGGTGACCAAAGGTGGTCTCATCAGGATTGGGTCAGGTTGGTAGTATGTCCCTTCTTTATCTCTATAGCATTTCTCCTCAAGCTCATAACCCTAGTCTAATCATGAGAAAAACATACACCAATTTTGAGGGCTATTCTGCAAAGTGCCTGACCAGTACTCTTCAAAACTGTCAAAGTACTCAAAGACAAGAAAACCCTAAGAGATACTCACAGAATGGAGACCCTAAAAATACAATGTGGTGTCCTAGGTGAGCTCCTGGTACAGAAAAAGGACAGTTGGTCAAAACTAAGGAAATAGGAATAAAGTGTGGACTTTAGTTAATATTGAAGTATCAATATTGTTTATTAATTATATGAAAAGTATCATACCATGATAAGATGTTAACCATAGGGAGAACTGCGTGTGACATATATGAAAATTCTCTGTACAACTTTTCTGTAAATCTGAAACCATTTTGGAACAAAAGGTTATTTTTTTTTAAAGGACCAAGACAAAAAGTAGAATGGTAGTTGCCAGGGGCTGGGGCGAAGGTGGGAAATGAAGAGTCACTGCTTAATGTGTACAGATTTTCTGTTCGAGACGATGAAAAAAGTTCCTGAGGTGGATGGTGGTGATGGTTACGCAATGATGTGATTGTACTTACTGCCACTAAGTTGTACATTTAAGAATGATTAAAGTGGTAATTTGTGTTATGTATACTTTATTACAATAAAAACAATCTATCAAGACAAAACACAAAGAAAATTAGAGAAGGGAAACATCGGAAGGACTAACAACAAAATTAAAAAATAGACAAAAGAGAAAACAGTAGGGTAGGAAGAGAAATGGATAAGATTCCCCAGGGGAATATATCCCCATTGCTAGAACACTAGGAAAGAAAAGACCTATTTAGGAATCATAGAGTATAAAGTGATGCTCAGGATTTTTTCTTGCCTTAATTTTTAAGTTGTGCACACTTTGTCCAGAAAATCCTATGACAGAAGGCAAAGAAAAAAACTTTTTGTTTATTAGTAAATTAAATTTGGTACTGAATGTGGACAGAGAGAACAAAAAGTGGAGGCTGTGATACACTTTGGACCCGAATATTGGCTCTCTGGGAGAAGGAGAGTGAGGGTAACCAGATGTTATATTTATGGACTGTCATGTAGGTGCCAGACATTGTACTGTATCTGTTTTATATATTGTTGGTAACCCTCACAACAGCACTCTATGCCAGTGCTATTATTTCCCACTACAGAGCTGGCATTTAAGATCATAGTTTTTTGTCACTGATGTCAATTAATTAGTAGCAGTAACAATTCTTATCGACCTAGGAATATAACAGAATTTTTCAGGACAAGTGTAACATTTAAGTGAACTCAGCTGATCTTACTTGTATTAGAGAATGCTTGCTATAAATTCAATGGGATTCCATCTAGCAAGTCAGAGAAGTTAGTTAAGCCAGGTGCATTGGTGTATTTGGGGTATTAGAGTCCATAGTTATGAAATGGAACCCTAGTTGTACAACTCATTAGCTGTGTGATCTCAAATTACTTAAAATATAGGGGTCTCGGTTTCACCATCTACCACCTTCAAAATGGGAATAGAATTGGGTCTTTGCTTATAATGGTCTTTTTCCTTTTCTAACATTCTTTGTGCCCGTGATGTTTGACCTGAGATAGGGGTATTTGTCTTTACAGGGAATAAAAAGGTCATATAATCCCTGTATTAACTGGAGTATCCTAGCTACAGTAAAAAATAAAACTCCAGAATTTCAATGGCTTAACACAATTGAAAGTATTTCTCATTCTCCTAGGAGTCCAGTGTGGGCGTTTTTGACATAAAGGTGGCTTTCTTTTACCTGGTGATTCAGGAATCTAGGCTCTGTCCAATCTAGTAGTTCCAATATCCCCCCAGGGTCTCCTTGTCCTCTGTGTAAAGAAGCAGGGGAAAAAGAGACCTGAAATGACCCTCATCTCTTCCATTCACATTCCCTTTGTGAGAATTAGTCACATGGCCCTCTTTAAATGCAGGTGAGGGGTACTGTAAAACGCCACTCATGGTTAGGCAGTAATTTCCCTGCTATTCTCTAAACTGTATAAGGCAAAGTACAAGTTTGGGTGGAGAATCAGCCACCTCTGCCTTAAGCTCTGCACGGGCCCATTAATGCTGACCTATGCAAATCCACTCACCTGTATGGAATGAAGCATGGCACCATTATAAAAAGCCTCCTTCAGTAATCACCAAGTGTAACGGGGACAGTTAACCCTCAGTTTTCTATGTCCTTTAAATGGCTGAATAATAATTCCATCGGAAAATATTTATAAAGCATTTGGGAATACTTGCATATGACTAAAATAACATTGAAGAAATCACTAACTCGAGTCTCAGCACTAAATGACCTTTAATGCAACAAAAACCCTAATCATATTGTATTTTTCCTCTTAACTTTAAAAATAGACTTGCAGAATGGATGTGATATAAAGTGAAACTCCTTAGTGTCTAGAATTTATTTTTTTCTTTGTATTTGAGGTGATATTTTCTCTCTCTTTTTCTGTCTCTTTCTCTCTTCCAGCATATAAATTTTTATTTACTGACATATTTTGTTAAAAATGGCAACTGATCATCATAAACATCAGGCATTTTACTTAAATAAGGTAACACGCTTTTTCTGAGTGTCTTAAAGTAAATATGAGTGTTTATAAGTAAGGGAATTATTAAGAATGAAAAACCCTGGTGTAACCACATGATATTTGTTACCAATCTGTGTCCATTCCAGTGGTTCTTAAACTTGAGAGAATGCTGGAATCACCTGTGGGATTTGTTATGCCACAGATTGCTGGGCCCCACCCCTTGGAGTTTCCAATTCTGGAGATCTGGGATGGGTGCCAGGAATTTGTGTTTCTAACAATTTCCTATACAGTGGTGCTGCTGCTGACCCAGGGACCTTATCTTGCGACCCACTGATCTTTCTACCAAATAATGCCAAAGGAGGCATGGAGAAAGGTAGCCCATCTGTGCCATCTCTCTGAGGTTGGACTACTTGATATGTCCCAGGTTTTGTATTAAAAAAAATAATAATGCCGAAAGACATACAGTGCTTAACGCTTAGGTTAATTTAATTCCATAATCATAAAGCAGAATAGTACCAATTTTGGTACGTGGAGACTTCTGTACTTAATTTTGACTGACCCACATAAAGAAAATGTGATTCATCTGACTTGCAACTGAAAACTCAAATACTCTAGGTTGTGAAACATAGTAGGTTTTTATAATGGGACCTGCAAGAAGACAGATGGATTATTAGAGTGATAGGAGTGCTCAGGCCAAAGGTGTATTGGGAGTAAGTTGCCCAGATATTAAGGAAAAGAGCAAGAAAATGATGGCAAACTTTAGTGAAAAGCAAAGTGGAATATTTTCACTAAATATGAGTTCAAAGTCTGAGCTAAATGAATTTAAAAAGTTTTTGCCTGGGTATTTACTTTCTTAATTCAGGGGACGTAATTCTGAGGAAGATTTATTTTTAGGTTTTACTTTCATCTGAGCAAGAAGAAATATATTGTGCAATAATGAAAAAGTAATCTGTTCTCTTGGATGCTCAAAGCCTATGATAAGAATTCATCAGTTGTTTATTTAGAAAAATTATAACTCACAGACAGTAACCCTGGTCAATATTTAGGCTTCAAAAGGGATTATGAATTTCAGTTGTTCTAAACTCTAGAGGATAAAGTATTTTATCATAACATTATAAATTGTGGAATGAATGAATAAAAGTCACAGTGGGTCCTTTTGTGAAAGTCTGGGGCTGCCTGGAATCAGCATATAGGACTCAGGTTCAAAAGGTGAACGATATTAATCAATAAGATGATTATTTGGGGAAATGATCTGGAACAAAAAGATATCTCACAGACCAGGCAGGTAATATTCAAGCAACTAAAAAAGCTAATGACTATTTCTTATGACTATCTTGCCCTTGGTGAAAAATTCTAATACAATTACTATTTTTTTCTCAACTATATTTATAAGGAGGCATTGAAAAGGAGAATGTCTTGATTTGAAGGAAGGAGAGGATGCAAAGAAATTCTTCCCTGCATTCTGCCCATGGCACTTGTATTTGGGCACAGTGCCACTGTCAAATGCTTCTTGGTTCATCACCCAATTTAATATTTCAGAAAAGTCATCCAAGGGCTGTTGTTTTTTTTTTTTTTTTGGTTGTCCTTCTGGCAGCATTCTATGGCTTCTCTGTTCTCAGAGTGCTCTTCTGCCTTGACAAAGTCAAGTTCATGCCTAAGCATGTGCAGAAAGCCAAGGTCAAATGCACCTCTCAGCACCTTCACAGTGAGCTTTCAGGGGACCGTGTTGCCACAACTGCTGTCGTCATCAAAGAGCAAGTCTTCATGGGAGACCTGGCAGGGAGAGTTCCCTACTGTCTGGCTGCTTTTTTCCTTTTCCCAATTTACACTGTCTTATGTTTCTCCAGTCTGCCCTGATTTTTGTCTAAGAGGGGCCAGGCTGCGGGTTCACAAGCTTGTCTGCTTTGGTTGTACTCCGTTGCCATAGGCTTACAAAACAACCAGCACTGCCATATCCCATGGTTTGTTCTTTTCCACCTTGCTCCTTCCTCCTTCCCTTCTTTTATTCCTTCCTTCCTTTGCAAAAATATTTATGATATATAACAGAAAAGTATATGACATAATAGGAAAAAAAAACCTGCTTAAATATTTTTGCTTTAATTTTTTGCATTACCCCAAAAACCTGTTTCATTCATGTACTTTGTCTTCAGGGTGCAATTTCATTCAGTGTCTTCTTTGGACTGTCACTTGTCACTTGTCTCTTTTCTTAACACTGTCTCTTCTTATCGTCTCATTTCCAATTTCCTGTCTTTAAATTTTTTTTTTTTTTTGTGAGACAAAGTATCACTGTGTTGCCTGGGCTAGAGTGCCGTGGTGTCAGCCTAGCTCACAGCAACCTCAAACTCCTGGGCTCAAGTGATCCTCCTGCCTCAGCCTTCCGAGTAGCTGGGACTTCAGGCATGTGCCACCATGCCCGGATAATTTTTTCTATATATTTTTAGTTGTCCAATTAATTTCTTTCTATTTTTAGTAGAGATGGGGTCTCGCTCTTGCTCAGGCTGGTTTCGAACTCCTGAGCTCAAGCAATCTGCCCACCTCGGCCTCCCAGAGAGCTAGGATTACTGGTGTGAGCCACTGCGCCCGGCTGTCTTAATTTTTTAAAGATTCTATGCTTCTCACCAATTTATAGAGATAAACTGTACTGTGTTGCCACATTTCAACCTTTTAAA
>CAUYSK010092983.1:0-49388 GCA_963575035.1 Avahi laniger | reverse complement strand
TTTGTCTTTTTTCATTCAGTTTGAGATCTTCCTGGTTCTTGATATGACAGTGATTTTCAATTGAATCTTGGACACTTTTAAATTAAATTATGAGACTCTATATCTTATTTAAACCTTTTGTTTTAACTGGATTTCTTTAATACCATTCCAACAAAGTGAAGGGTAGCCCTTGTTTGTTACTGCCAAATGGAGACAAAAGACCAGGTTCTCCACTCTCCACTCAGCCTTTGCTGACACTCAAAACTAGAAGGGGCAGTGCGGGGGGGTGGGGCTCCTTATTACTGCTGGGCAGTGGCACAAACCCCCAGGTGGTCTCTCCATTGACACCACTATAGCATGGCTTTATTACTGATGATCAATATTGAAAGTCCCGACTCTCCACTAGACTTCTTGTGGCACCACTCCAGCAGGGAGGAAAAGGGAGCCTCATTACTGCCATATGGCAGTAGAAGTCCAAGCTCCCAAGTTCCCCAAGTGGTCTCCACTGACATCATGGTTACATGGGGGAGGAAGGAGAAGACCTGGTCATGAGCTTATGGAGATGAAAGTTCTAGTTCTCTACTTGGCTTGATCTGACTCTACCCCAACAGGGATGCTGGGTGGCTTAGGTGGCAGTTGAGGCTCCCCACTTAGCCTTTGTTGGCATGGGTTGGGGTGGGACCACAGTTTTTCCTATGGTATTCAGCTGGGGTAGAGTAGTTATTGTCTGAAAGTTTTCTGTGTTTCTAGGCTGCCCCTTTCCTGGTACTTTGGCCAGAGAGTGTAAGTCTTTGTTGGGGCTTAGTTTTTCTGTGCCCATTAGTGTTTTGGGGTGGCTGATATCTTCAACACCAAGTCTAGGATATATGACATAAAAAGAAAGCTCAGAGAACTTACCACTGTGTTGCATCTTGGCTCCTGAGATCCTAAGTCTGTCTTCTTCTCTCAACTTTTCAGAGTCTTCTTATGCTTGTGTCACATACAACGTCCAGGTATTTTAGTTGTACGTACCAGGAGGAACAGGGAAAAGCATATCTACTCCATCTTTCCTGAGGCAAGAGTCACCCACAGTGTATCTTTAAAATTTAAATTTCTTGCCAACATTTAAAAATCAGAAGATTTCAAATGTGAGAATCCAGAGATCTGGCTCGCCTGGAAAAATTGGAATATCTCGCAAAAGTGGACCCACATTCCAGAATGGAAACAAACAGCTAGAGCTGCATTATCCAATATGGTAGCCCACTAGCTACTATGGCTATATAAGTTTATATTAAGATTAACTAAAATTAAATAAATTAAAATTTTAAGTCCTCAATCACACTAGCCATAGATGACTAAGTGACCATTGTATTGGACTATGCAAATATAGGCCATTTCCATCACTGCAGAAGGTTGTCTAATACAGTACTGGGCCTGAGCATGATGGGGGCATGGATGCTCCAGTTTGTCAAGTCCCAACCACTTGATAATATGTTAGGTCATGTCATTCATTTACCTCATCCACTGACAAATTTGTGTTTACAATCCCTGGCTTAAGGGGTAAGTAGGATTTTTGACTTGAGGAGATGCAGGAGTGGGCATACCAGAGGAAGAGCACAGCAGGAGCAATGAGACAAGGGGGGAGGAGGTGTGGTCCTAGAAAATCAAAGCAGTTAGGTTTAGACAGAGAGTGGAAGAAGAACAAGTGGAGAAAAGCAATGTAGAGACTAGAGATTTACAGAAAGGAGATATAATACAATTGTAATCCTACTTTGCCTCTATCTAGCTGTGTGCCTGGGCTAATCTCTTAAGATTAACCTCTACTCCACAGGTTTGCCAACCTCACCTTGCACCATTCTCCCTTTTGTTCTCTGATCTAGATACATTGGCTTTCTCTCAATTCCTTGGGTATCCCAAGCAACTTCCTTCTTTGGGACCTTCACACTACCTCTGCCTCTGTCTGGACCACTGTGCACCCCAAGTTTCCACCCCACATGCTGGGCCAACTCCACTTAACCAACAGGGAAGCTTCTCAGAGCCTCAACCAGGTGAGGTTCCTGGCCATTGTGCTCATGGCACTGGGTTCAAGATCATGGCTCTCATCGCAATGTACATTCGTCATCAACTTGTTTCTCCCCCACTTAGCTGTGAGTGTCATAAGAGCCAGGACCAAGGCCATCTTGTCTACTGCTGTATTCTCTGGGCTAGCAGAGTGCCTGGATAGTGGCATTAAAGAAATCCAGTTAGAACAAAACGTTTAAATAAGAACTAGAGTCTCAAATTTTAATTTAAAAAGTGTACAAGATTCGCTTTTAAATCACTTGAAAATCACTAACCATACCAAGAGCCAGGAAGATCCCAAACTGAATGAAAAGGACAAATAATAGATGCCTAACACTGAGATGACAGAGATGTTAGAATTATCTGACAAAGATTTTAAAGTGGCCAATGATAAAAGTGCTTCAATGTGCAATTATGAACATGCTTGAAAAAAATGAAAAATTTAAAATCTCAGCAAAGGAATAGAAGATACAAAGAAGAACTAAATGGAAAACGAAAAATAAAATAACTGAAGTAAAAAACTCAGTAGATGGCCGGGCGCGGTGGCTCACACCTATAATCCTAGCTCTCTGGGAGGCTGAGGCGGGTGGATTGTTTGAGCTCAGGAGTTCAAGACCAGCCGGAGCAAGAGCGAGACCCCCTCTCTACCAAAAATAGAAAGAAATTAATCAGACAATTAAAATATATAGAAAAAACTATCCGGGCATGGTGGCGCATACCTGTAGTCCCAGCTACTCGGGAGGCTGAGGCAGGAGGATCGCTTGAGCCCAGGAGTTTGAGGTTGCTGTGAGCTAAGATGATGCCACGGCACTCTAGCCCGGGCAACACAGTGAGATTCTGTCTCAAAAAAAAAAAAAACTCAGTATATGGGCTCAACAGAATGGAGGGGACAGAGGAATAATTAGTGAATTGGAAGATAGAATGATAGAGCAAACACTGAGTGCTACAGGTGTGAAAGTTCTTCAGACCTTAGTTTCTGCAACAGCTTAACAGGAGCAATAGTAACTACTGTCTTTGCATTACAAACATGTTAGGAAGATAAAACAAGATAGATTATTTTTAAATTTAAGACCAAAAACCTATACATATTTTATTATCGAAAGGAAAGATGTTAATTACATAATTACCAACCATGAGACTTTCTGGTGACCTGTTAAACATGGATGCACTATATAGAACGCAGGAGGAAGCCATAAGCTGAGACCTTGGAGTTGTTAGAAAGCAGCTGAACAGCACTGCTATGCATTTTGCCCTTGTGGTTCCCAGTTGATTACTGAATGTATTATTTGGCACTACCTCTCTTGTAGCTTATTTATTTTAATCTAAAGCCTGATGAATTTCATTCCAGCTGGAGGTACACTTTATTTCCTAGCTAATCGCCTCCAAGTCAACCAAAGAGCACCAAACCTTCTGGGCCTTGGTTTCCCCATCTGTTAAACGAAAATAATAATTGCTGTTCTGTTTAACTCACAGGTTTGTAAAGACCATCTGAGACAATTAATGGGAACATAGTTGATAATTATAGTGCACCATGCAAATGTGGGGCATTCTTATTTGGAAGTAGTATTTAGGCTTCTTCCCCCAGGGTGTGGTGTTTGCAGAGGTGAGAGGATTGGCTCAAGACCAATAGCGGCTTTACCTTTAAAGAGTAATCCATCTGAGCCACACTGAAAAAATCCTGAATGTTGACCTCCAACAAGGCTAGAAAGATTAAAATTGTGATGCAATCTTTGCCGGAGCTATTCCAGCATCATTAGACCCTACCTGGGGAGGCCTTGGGGCAATGACTGACCTGACCCCCAGTCAAGCACCAGGTGCTTTTCCTCTACCACCTGCAGCTAAGAACTTCAAAGACAGAGTGGAATGAACCCAAGAGGGATGGATCAGTTGAGCTCAGGATGGGGCACAGATTTTTATTTCATCTTGGTGTCCCTGCCCCCACCTGGGACAAGGTGAGGCTGGCACGTCAGCAGCATTCACCTCTCAGTACAGCAGAGGGCAGTGGTGCCTTCGTCTCCGTCCACACCCAGGCCTAGTCTGGAGGGGCGGGTCCTCCTGGGTGTGTGTACGGCTGTAGCTCAAGAGCATTAGCAGGGCCCTCTGATACCTGGGATTAGCCCTGCTGATCCTCCTCCTCCCCAATCCCAGTGACGTCCCTGCCCCAGCCAAAATACACATCACATGCAGCCATAGAGACACACAGACACACACATACACACATATGCACAATCACATACATACATGCACATACTCACAAACACATGCATACCCACCACAGGGATTTTCCAAATTAATCCCTACAAACTTCAATATCTTAAGCCATTTAGCATCTATATTGAACCAAAAAAAAAAAAGAGAGAGATTATTGCCTAAGGTTAGGAAGCCTGGAATATCCTTTTAACTAAGGGAAGAGAGAAGTCCATTCCACCAGGCAACCAGGAATTGGTGTGATCTAGGACAAAGGTGCTGGTGTCCAGGGGTCAAATAACCCTGTTCTAGCCCCAGCACCACCACTGTCTCATGTGACCGGAGGCCCATTACTCATCCCCTGTGCTCCAGTTGCCTCTAACAAGAAATAAGGACATTGGTCTCAACATTCCAAGCACACTTTAACTTCCACGGCTCTATGATGTCCTGCTTCCTTCGTCTTCCCAATGGCAGACAGGGGAGGTGTGCTGTCTCCCTTGTCCTGTCCCTGAGAAACAGTGATGCTCCAGTGCAGGAAGCCAGCTGAGCTTTGGGAGCTCCCTTCCTCAATTCCAATGGGACTTAAAATGAGTTGAGGCACCAATGGGGTGCGGACATGTTTTTAAGGTATATGGGTTTATTTGACTAAATTAGAAATCAGGAAAGAGGTCAAAAATGAAGTCAGATGATGATATTAAAGGGAACTGAATTCATTCTCTCTTTTACCTCTGTTAAGTGGGGTCCCATAGGAACCTGAGTTTCTGGAGGGATTTGGAGCTGGGGTATTAAACCTGCAGGTTTTTTGCTCTGGGAAATAGGTTTTAGAGGGATGGGCTGGGGAACCAGGACCAGGTTTCAGCAAAATTATGAGGCCAGTGACATTTCTCTTCTGTGTTCCTTCCTTCCATCGAGGGCACCTTCATGACCCACTTTTGGGGCAGCTATCCAATGGCTTTGTGACAGACACAACTCCCTCCTGACTGCTCCCAGGCTCACTCTTCCCACCCCCACAAAACTGCCCTGGTTAAGTATAGATCTCTAGGTGTCACCTGATTTCAATGTAGGAAAATGCCTTTGGGTCCCTAAAAGGACTTCATTTCAACAAGATAGGTACTGCTATCTGTGAGGGGCCAGACCTATGCTGAGAGACAAGTAGGACATGGCCCTGCCCTCAAGGGAAGGTCCATGAGTAACACTCAAGTATGTCCCTTCCTGCCTTTGTTCCCTGACAGTTCAAGGCAGTGAACTTGTCTACTCCAGGTGGACTTGAGATCCAAGTTGGCTTCTGGCCTGCCCTTCAATAGCTCTTCAGTTGTCCAGAGGAGGCAAGTATTCTGCCAGTGCCCATCCTCCATCGTCCCCAGCAAATACTGAATTGAACATCTGAACCCAAGAGCTCACCATGTCTTCTCCATTTCCGATCACAGGGTCCAAACGTCCTGCTTATTGATAATGCATGTGGAGATCTGTCTTCTTTCTGCTCTCAGGGAATTGTTTAGATGTTCATTTCCTTAAATCAAAACATTTCCAAGAGAATTAGCCAATTTGTTGACTTATTAAAAATAACAGCATAATGGGGGAAGAGATGGCTTGGACTCTGCAGGAGACAATCAGAAAATTAATTCTTCACAGATTTTTAACTTTCAAAGAGCAGTATCCTAGTGTGACAGAGCAATAATATGCTCCTCTGTTTTGCAATTGAAGCAAACAAAGTTCCCCCTCTGTCACCCAAAAGATCTGCATAATCATATTCCACCATTGCTGGAGGTTTGAGGATGGTGCCCTTCTAACAGAGCTCCTGTCCTTGGATGTTACTGTGGTGACTGCTCTAAGTATGCCTGGGTGTGGCCAGGAGGGCTGAGCAGTCACACCCCGTGGCTCTGCTCGATGCATGTTAAGTGGGAAGTGCCTGGGATGTCAGGCTTCTCATCAGAGCTCCGTATGGAGGACGTGACAGACATCAGGAGAGCAAGTTCTAGTCTCAGCACTGCTGCTGCCTGGGCTGGGACAGAGACAAGTACCTTCCCTTCTCCAGGTCTCAATCTCCTCATCTATAAAATTATGACTTTGGCTTGGAAGCAGGCTGCTCTTAAATCAATCCTGATCCGTAATAAAGTTCTCCCTGAAATGAGAAAAGATGAGGACTGTGTAGTGAGTTCCTCATGCCAAATACGATGCAAGGACTGTGCTTTATCTTGACCTCAGGTCTTTCTTACAGGTAATGTTAAAACTTCATTTTAAAAAATCAAATAATGGTGCAAATAAATGATAGCTGAGTTTTGATTTTAAAGGTTTAATTTGGAAAAATAAAATGTTGGCCAAAAAAATTCCAGCAACTCTTTGTCAGTCCTCAAAATACCATTTGGATTATACAGGCCTACGAAATTGAAAGGACTGGGAACCCCTGCATTGGAGAGTCTCCTAAGCTCCCTTCTGGTTCGGATTCTCTCTGTGTCTGATTGTTGCACCTGTTGGCAGTGAATCCATCACTGCCCTTACTAAGAAAAGGAGTAGTTGATTGTCAATTGTTTCAATTTTTCAGTGGTCCTCAACTATGGCTGCACCTAGATACAAATGGCAGCCTTTGAAAGAACACTGTATCCCCAGTGCCCCTCACCCAAAAAAATGGACTCAGAGTCTCTGGGGAACATGGCTCAGCCATGGGCACTTTGTTAAAAGCTCTCCAGGTAGCAATGCTAATGTGCGACAAGGAATGAGAACCACAGATTGAGATATTCACAGGCGTGAATGGATGATAGAATAACTTGGGGGAACTTTTATAGAAATGCAAATTCCCAGGCTCTACTCCAGACTTACTAAGTCAGACATTCTAGGGCCCAAGAAATTTATATTTTCAAAAGCTTCCTAAATAAGTCTACTGTAGTCAGGCATCAGATTGGTATTTAGAAATCACAGGTAGCTAAGACATGCTAAAAGCTGAAGGGTCTCAGGAAGGCTCACTGCTCCTCTATGCATTTTTCTGACACAAAGGCACATCTGAAAAACGTCAACAGTTAGGAGTTATTTATCTCCTGATAGCATCCTCCACTGGAATGTCTTTGTCCAGGACTTCATCCAATTCCTTTCATCCCAGGCATCTCTGAATTCATGGAATTGGGTAGGGGATGCAGAAAGAGGTAGGAAAGTGCCAGAAACACAGGTTTCTCTGCCCACTCCTTTGCCTTGCCTGGCCGTGAATATGTCACATACTTGAGCTGATTTTCAAGTATATGGTAGCTATGATATAGACCATCCACACACTCTCATGCACAGACCCCCAGGTCCCCAAGCACAATACAGCCAGGCCACTGGCCATCCAGGATAGAGGTGACCTCCCAATGACAGCATTTGTATTAGACCATTGCTCTGCATAGCCAGAAGTGAAATGTTCAGCAAAGCTCTGGTTGTCTACAATTCACAATTTTATAAGCTTAAGCCTCCCTTTGAGATGCTGAGAACTTTGTTTGCTATGTTCCTAAGCAAAGCCCAAAGGAGTTGGAAATCTTCACAAAATTATATTAATTGCCCAAAGGCTTTTGCATGAATGAAGTGGTTGAGACAAGATCTACTATAAAACAGACCAGTGATAAATGAAAGCAAGAATTGCATCCAGAACACAAAGATTGTGCTTGTGCTTCCAATACCCATAAAAGCCTCATGAAAGTAGCCAGGTTGGACTAACATCCAGGAGGAAATTACTACACCCCAAAGGCCTCCAGTATAAAGCATCAGCCCCACAGGTCTGCCCTTCTTAGCCCAGCCTCCGAGCCCAGAGTTAAGACATGGTTGTTCAAAAAAAGAAGTGACAGATTGGAAGACACTGAGCTGGCCCCTGAGGGGATGAGCATAGAGCTCATGTATTCATTCATTCACTCATTCATTCAATAGTACTGGTGATAGTCAACACTTATGAGCCCCTATTCTGCAAAAGACAGTATTCCAGTCATTTTAAAATGTATTAAATCATTTACTTCTGGCAAGATTTCTTGAAGATAGGTGCCATGATCAGATACATTTTATAGACAAAGAAACTGAGACACAGATGCTTAAGTCACTTGTACATGAACACATAAGTAGTACCTGTTGGAGTCAGGATTCAAATCTAGACAGCCTGGCTGTAGGAACATGTGCCAGGCACGGAGCTGGACATTTGGAATATAATAGTGAACAACACTTCAGAGTCCCAGCATGTGGAAGGGTTAAGCTTGAGGCCAGTGGGAAGTAGAGCCCCCAGTCAGCTACTAGTGGCCTAGAGATAGCCTTCCCCCTCTTTAGCCTCGGTTCTCCTATTTGTAATATGTGAGAGTGATCTAAATATTCTCTAAGATATTCTTAGCTCAAAAAGGACCAAAATCATAAAGCAGTGGACTAAGCCATGGAGCACAGTGGGTAGGAGTTTCTATATGTGTGGGGAGGGAATGGTTTAAAAAGGAGGAGCAAATCCCTAAAGAAAGATGGAAATAGCCATTCTTTCCTGCTCTGTAATCTGGGGGACCCACCCAAGACACCCTTCTCTATAATCTGGGGAGCTTGTACACAACCCATGAGAGAAGGCAAAGGGAAAACAACAGAAATGGCGTTTTCTCTGCTCCCCAGTGAGTTTTCCTTTAAATGATGTATCAGCTGTGACTATAAAGGGAACTAGAGACACAGGGAGTTTTAGACAGGGACTTTGCTGGTCATTTCAGTGTGCATGTTCCCAACAGCCAACAGCATCAAATATTCATCCTCCTCTGAAATCAACCCTGCCATGGCATCAGAAAAGTGCATTTGCTAAATACCTAAACATCTGGACAGCAGCCTTTCCAAAGGAATCAGAGCCAGAGAGAGCAGAGCCAGAGCTCAAAGTGACAGTGTAACCAGCTTTAAGCAGATGAAAGGACAAAGGTGGCCAGGCCTGCCATTGAGTGGAACAGGCTGGTACGAGAAGAGGCTTGGCATTGAGTCCCCTGTTTACAGCAATTACCTCGGCTAACAAACAAAATGTGTTGGTCTCCCTACCTTGCTCCAAGGTCACAAAATGAACCTCCTGTTCCATCTTTATCCCAATCAAAAGATCTGATTCTAGGCCACTCTCTGGGCTTGGCAAAGCACAACCAACACCCTTCGTGATGTGCTGCACTTCTGTAGATTAATTTGGATCTGTTCCCATGACAGCAATCAGCCTAGGACCTAATGCTCTTGTCTGGGTATACTCTACAGCTCCCAGCAGCACCACTGCCACAAACCTCATTCTCTTTTCTTCTTCCCTCCACCATAAAGCTACCATGAATTTCTTTTAAATGAATAGTCTGGCAGTTCCTCAAAAAGGTAACCCTGTACATGTTACCATACAACCCAGCAATTCCACTCCTGGGTGTATACACCCAAGAAAATTCAAAACAGATGCCTACACAAAAACTTGATCACAAATATTCACAGCAACATTTTTCTATTAAAATAGCCAAAGAGTGGTAACAACCCAAATGTTCATGAATGGATGAATGAATTACAAAATATGATAAAGTACATACAATGGAATAGTATTCAGCCATAAAAAAGAATGAAGTACTGATATACACTACACAGAAGAACCTTGAAAACATTATGTTAAGTAAAAAAAAGCCATTCCAAAAGGTCGCATGTTATATGATTCCATTTATATGAAATGTACAGAATAGACAAATCTATAGTGAGAGAAAGTAGAGTAGTAGCTGCTTAGTGTTTGGGTGAGGGTATAGGGAAGTGACTGCTAATGGGTATGGGGACAAGAGGAGACAAAAGTGCTCTAAAGGAGACAAAAATTTTCTAAAATTAGATTGTGAAAGTGGTTGCACGACCTTGCGAATATACTAAAAACATTGAATCATACACTTTAAATGAATTAATTATATGGTATCTGAACCATATCACAAAAAGGTGTTTTAAAATGAATATATTACTTAAATGTGCCTTATAATGCAATCTAATAAAACTTATGGGGTATTTAAGTGGATTACATTCTTACATGGCCCTGGAGAAAATGGAAGTGAAGCTTCGATTACTTCTTTTCTTTTCTTACTATGGGAAATTATTTCCCACTCACAAAAGTGGGAAATAATTGCCTAACGCCTTTCACCTCAAATTTCAATCTCAAACAGATATAAATCAGATATTTTTATAGCTACAGAGGACCAAGAAAGGTAGAGATTGGATATTTTGAAGTATTTTTTAATTTTTGAAATATGATAAAATATAAATACAATTGGCTATGGAAGCTTCATCCCAAAGAACAATAAAAATAGGAGACAATTTTCTATCCTGTATTGTTAGATATTTTCCCACCAAGAGGAAGGCTGAATGTCCTAGAACTTCAGGATTCTTTTCTTCTATTCATAATTCCATGAGGTGGGGACAAAGTGTTCAACTTGTCTCCCAGAGCTACTGAGATGGACAATGCCAGGGACAAAGAAGATTCTCAGATTCTGTCTTCATTGTGGTTCCCCTATTCCATGGCAGGATTGCTTTCAGACTGTAGTGGCTCTTTGGTGCTACAGAACCTTGGCTGTGTGACCTTAGGCAGGTTGCTTGACATTGGTAGTGCCCAATTTCTCACACCATCTCTGAGTCTTGTTCTGAGAATTAAGAGAAACAATGGATGGGAAATGCTTTGAAGACTATAAAGTACTTTTCACATGTAAAGGTTTGTTATAACTCATCTCCATCTTGAAACATCGCAGTACTGACCATAAGGCGTTAACTTTCAGGCCTGAGGATATCAGTGATCATATGGAGGCCATACTACTGCAATGCAGAGAAGACCCATCAGTATTCGGAAAACCGTAGCCTCTTGGAATCCAAGAATCTCAAAATCAAAAGGGACTTAGTAGAAGTCCTCATTGATGTTTGAATCTTCTCCACAATTATCATCACAAATAATTCAGGGTCAAATCCATCAACTTTGTGTTCTGAGCAACTTAAGCATCATTTTTCTACTTAGGAGACAGACCCCAGCACACCCACCTAAGAGATTCAACTAAATTCAATCTAACAAAACCTTTGTGCCTAGACTTGGGGTAGAAATTGTGGGTGGATGCCTTGTCATCTTGGAGCTTTCAATCTGGTTGGAGAAGTAAAATTCTCATATTTCAGTCAATCAAAAGACAATTCAAGGCAGTGTTTAAGCTAAACACCAGAAGGTATATAAAGTCCTTGTATTAGTTTTCTATGGCTGTTGTAACAAATTACCACAAGCTTGGTGACTTAAAACAATACAAATTTAATCTATTACAGTTCTAGAGGTCAGAAATACAAAATATGTTTTACTAGGCTGAAGTCAAAGAATTGGTGGGGCTGGTTCCTTCTATAAGCTTCAGGGGAGAATCTGTTCCTGGCTTCTTTCAGCTTCTGGTGGCTGCCAGTCTTCCTTGGCTCATAGTGACATTACTCCCAACTGTGCTTCCCTGGTCACATTGTTTTCTCCTTTTCTGTAGTCAAATCGCTCTCTGCCTACCTCCTACAAGGATATATAGGACCCACTCAGACAATCCAAGATACTTAATCACATTTGCAAAGTCCCTTTTGCCACATGAGGTAACATTCATGGGTTTGGGAAATTAGGACATGGCTATTTTCGGAGGCCATAATTCAGCCTAACACTGTCCTCAATAGCACCAGTGGTCTGGAGGGGGATAAATCAGCTTTGGCCAGGAAAGATGGCCTGAGGATAACAGACTCAGGATAAACTTAAACAAGGATAAAATTTGATCAAGATGAGAGAAAGAAGAGCACTATATTGATCAATGATAAGAATGAAAATAATAAATTAGGCTCATATTAAGCATCATTTATCAGCTCATATTTGTTCTAAATCCTTCCATCTGTAGGGAGACCAAATTCCCCCAATACTTTGTCTCTATCTCAAGCAGCATATATTAGAAAAGGAAACATATGTACATAAAGCAGTGACTATGCCATTCCATGCTTTCCGCTGGGAAAAGGAGCTCAGTGTGAGCTGTGGTCAGGGGGGTCTCCCTGGGAGAAGTGGGCTGTGTGGGGGTCATCCACTCTTTAAACAGGCAGTGGGGGTGGGAGAGGGGCTGGGGAGGATGAAGGCTGAGAGAGTGCAGGAGGCTTGGCAAGAGCAAGGTCCCTGGAAACCTTACCCAGAGCAGTTACAGTAGAACAGTGGGAATGAAGCCAGGATTAAGCAAGTTGAGAGAGCATGGATGGGTAAGAATTGGAGGCACAGAGAAAGAGAAGGAGAGAAAAATGAAAAAGAATGGTCATTAGGAAGAGTGACAGGTCAGAAAAAGTCAGGAGGTGGAACTTGTTTGGTTGAAGAGACATCTGATTATATTTGAAAGAGAAAAAGGAAACATCCGAGCAAAGGGCAGAATCAGAAATGCCGGAGAACAAGACGATACTCATAAACTGCAACTTGCAGAAGCATCTTTGGTTTGGCACACTGTCCTCAGGATTAGAGAGGTGGCTGAGAACACAACTCCAGTGTCAGCCCTGAGACCACCCGTCCCCTCTTCATTGGTCTCTTGGCGGAGGGCGGGGTGCTGCATCCTGCTGGGTCACTATGACATTTTCCTAAAGTTTGCAGGGTTTGTTCATACACACTTTTCAGCTGGCAACAGAGGCAGGGGAGGTAAGAGTTATCCCTGTGATCATCTTGGTGCCATTCCAGTACTAAAGAAGTGTTAACTCACGAACAGGTGGAGAAGCTTGTTAACTTGGCTTCAGGTTTTTATAGATAGTAAAATACAGTCCTTATGGGTTCTGGCTCATTTGTTAGCAATGTCCATCTTTTTCAGTTCTCTGTAGGGTACAAGAGGGTATGGTCTCTGAGGTAGAGGAAAAACAATGTACATTTAGGGGCAGAGAGGTTGGTAGGTGTTCTATGATCTCTGCTAAAAGGATGAAACCCAGACATAGAACTTTCAAACCTTTACCTCTCGGGTCATAAAAATATCTCAACTGAATTCAACAAGCATTTATCAGGATCTGCTGTATGCTCACCACTCTGCTGGGTGTTAAAGGCATAAAAATGGTTAGGATCTATTTCCTGGCCCTTACGGATGTCATGCCTTTTGGAGGAGCCAGAAATGTAAATGACTTCACCCGTCAGAATTGCAGAATTGCATTCTTCTGCATGCAACAGAACCCTGAAGAACAGGGGAAGGTGTTCAGGGCTAGTTAGGAACATCGCCACCCTAAACAAAATCGGGATTTGCAGCATGAAGGAAGATGGAGGGAACACATATTTGGGTGAGCAACTAGCCAGTCTGCCACAACGACCAACTCTAATATAGTACTTGGGGACTATACCAAAAATAGGAATCAAGTGATATGGAAGCGTAAAGAAAGGAGGGATTCACTGTTGTATGGGCATGAAGATGGGCACCTGATACAGTTGACAGAGAAATTTTTTCACAGTGGAAATTCTGTATTTACAGCCACTCCCCATCGCATCACCATTTGAGCTGTGCCTCCTGTGAGATCAGCAGCAGCATTAGATTCTGCATTGTGATGAGTTGTATAATTATTTCATTATATATTACAATGTAATAATAATAAAAATAAAAGCAATAAATTAAATGTGATTGAATCATCCCAAAACCATTGGCCACGACCCCTCAACTCCCCACAGCCCCGGTCCATGGAAAAATTGTCTTCCGTGAAACCAGTCCCTGGTGCCAAAAAGGTTGGGAACCACTGGCTTAAAGGACCCTGGCACCTCCTCTCCCTTTCTCCTCTCTATCCATGTGACACACCTGCTCCCCCTTTGCCTTCTGCCTTGATTGGAAGCTCCCTGAATCCCTCACCAGAAGGAGATGCTGGAACAAAGCTTCTCGTACAGTCTGCAGAACTGTGAGCCAAATAAACCTCTTCTCTTCATAAATTACCCAGCCTCACGTATGTCCTTTATAGCAATGCAAAATGGACTAACACAGAGCCCTAGAAGATTTTTTAAGTTAAGTTTATGAGGTGGTAAATGTATCAGTTAGATATTGCTGCATAACAAAACCTCAGTTGCTTAAAGCAAAAATAATTTAATATACTTGAGTCTCTGTCAATCAGCTAAGGCTTTGCTCTAGGCTATGTTTGCTGATCTGCTCTCAGTTGGTTCACTCATGTCTTTGCAGGTTGGCTGGAGCTCTACTCTAGGCCAGGCTTAGTTGGGGCATCCTAGGGAGGTTCTGCTCCCTGTGTCTCCCATATTTTTTTTTCCTAAAGCAAGGAAAAATATGATTTTAGGTTGTGTTTCCTTTAAAAACAAAGAACCAGTAGGACAGCCAAGGCATGTCCCTCTCCTACCAATGGCAGAAGCACAAGTAAGCAAGTCCCAGGCTTCTTAAAGTTCCCAAGCTGAGAACTAGCACATCATCACTTCTACCCCATTCTATTAGCTAAAACAAGTCACATGGTAAATCTCAAACTCAAGGGTGGGAAATAGTCTCCCCTTCTTTGGTAGGAACTGCAAAGGCTGAGACAAAGGGTACAGGTGTAGGAAGAAATGAAAAATGTGGGACATTAATGCAATCTTTCATATATGTCTTTAAAAATATGTGTCTTAAAAAAACATAACTCTGTCAACAATGTAAAGAGTGGATGGGTGGAAGAAGAAAGTGTAGGTAAAGAAACTAGTTTGGGTTACAGTTATAATCATTCTGGAGATACCAAGAGCTTGAATACAGCAGTGGTACTTACAATGGAGGAAGCAACAGACTGAAGATGTCTTAACTGTTTCTCTTTCCAATTCGGATGCCCTTTATTTCTTTCTCTTGTCTGATTGCTCTAGCTGGAACTTCCAGTACTGTGTTGAATAACAGTGGTAAAAGTGGGCATCCTTGTCTTGTTCCAGATCCTAGAGAAAAGGCTTTCAGTTTTTCCCCATTCAGTATGATACTTTTTGCGGGTCTGTCATATATGGCTTTTATTGGGTTGAGGTATGTTCCTTCTATACCAAGTTTTTTGAGAGTTTTTACTATGAGGAATGTTGAATTTTATCAAATGCTTTTTCAGCATCAATTGAAATGATCATATGGTTTTTGTTCTTCATTCTGTTGATATGATGTGTAGCACATTGGTTGATTTCCATATGTTTAACCATCCCTGCATCCCTGGGATGACTCCCACTTGATCATGATGAACAGTCTTTTTAATGTGTTGTTGAATTTGGTTTGCTAGTATTTGGTTGAGGATTTTTTCATTTGCTTCTTCTCCATTGGAGAGCTTTGACTCTGAGAAATAACTGGATGAAAACTCATCAGGGAACATTGTTTGTTGATATTGATGGAGCTGTGTCGAGCTATCAATTCCTAACATTTTTCTCCTCAGGTCACAAGACATGATTATTTACCTTCTGTCTTTGATCCCAGGCAAAGGTGATTGTTTGCTAGAAAAGGAAAGTCTAAGCAATAAATGGGGGCCCGTGAGTGGACACATAGCAAGAATCATGCCAGAGTCACTGCTGAGGTGAGTGTGCTCAATTCTTTTGATTATTCCTTGATAGGTTTCACTCATACACATCACGGTCCCTGTCGTACTTACAATCTCAGCCATACTTACAACACTGCTTATATTCTTCTCTATTGCTCTCTCACTGTTTTGTGGGTGAATCCATCTTAGGTTTCTCACTTACACAGATTCCAGCTTCTCTTGTTGGATACACAGTATAAATACAACAAAGATTTCATTCCTTGTCTTTTGTTCCAGTTACCATGCCTGTATCATAAGGTCAAATGTTATTTTCTCATTTCTCCCACCTATAGGGAACCCGTTAGAAATTAGATTCAGTAGCCAGAGTGCAATGTCTTGGGGAAACAACAATAGGCTGCTGCTATTCTCTCTGTTAATCAGGCTGTCTTGGTGCTTCTGAGCCCGGGTGTTTAATTTATAAACTACTCTCTAGTTTGGTGATGGGGGAGAGACCTAAAAGTAAGAGGTCTACTCCCTGTAACTGTTTTTATACCTTTCTAAATGTAATTGATGTAAATGTGACATCACAGAAAGAACATATTTGGAGACAGGTACAAATCCTAACCACGCCACTTACTAGCAATGAGATATTGAAGTCACTCGATATCATGGAACCAATTATTGTGTGTGGTAAAATGGGGATAATGATAACTTGCGCTACCTAGTGGTTGTTAGGGACAAATAAGATAAAGCAGATGTAAATGTTTTATAAATAATACTATTCACAGGCACATTATAAAAGGTTCCCAGGACACCCATAACCTTTCCCTATATCCCAATTCCTTACTCTTTAAATTTTAATCATAATGATCATCATCAAAGAGGTCTTCTCAATATGTCTAATCCAATTTTGTTCCACTTCAGTGTACTCATATTTCTTGTTTTTCTAAAGCAAGGAAAAATATGATTTCAGGTTGTACTTCTTTTAAAAGCAAAACCTTATATAGTATGTGGCTTTCCATTCTCAGCACCACATTTGAGAAGGATATTGACAAATAGAGCTAATTTAGAGAAGAGAGTTCAAGAACACACAGGTGGATACTTTGAAAGAGCAGAAGAAAATAGGAAAAAGAACACCATTTTGCAGATGGAGGTACAATGATAGGTAAGGTCAGATTCTTAAAGGACTGCTATGAGCTTGAAGGGTCAAGTGTTGTTGTTGTTTTCTATAGGCACTTGTCTTAGCTAAAGTTTCCTAGAAAAGAGAGATCCTGAGGTAAGGATTAAGTGCTGAGACTATTTGAAAGGTGCAATCACAGGACAAAGAGAATGAGAGAAAAAGAAAGTAAATACCATGTAACATGCTAATATACTGAGTGATTAATGTACATCGTGTAATGTCATATGTTATGTACATCATGAGCCTTGAAGAGACACAGCTGGTCATTTGTTTGGCATACATACTTAGTCACAGAGGATGTTCTCAAACAGAGAATGACAGCAAAACTGTGCCCTGGAATAGTCTGTGAGAGGAATCAAAGGAAGGATGTTTACCCTCAGATCACCTATTTCCTTTGATCAAAATTTGACCACACACGGAATTAACTCCTTTGCATTTCCAGAGGAGTTATTTGGTCTCTCAGATGCTATTTGGGATGTCAGATCCCATACCTATGGTGTAGCATTTCACCTAGGTCTGGAAGTAGCAGGGATAGCCACAAACTCTAGATGCATAACTGGTTGGCCAGGCTACACAGCAATAGCAAAAGTGGCGGGAGGGGGCACCTTTTGGATGAGTGACTGGTGGGCCCCAGGAAATGAAACCACATGGACCCACACTGAGCCTGTGGATGCAGTGGCCTCTCTGAGTGGTATCTGACTATGAGTGGTCTCTCAGAGAAGGGCAGACACAGTGGTGGCTGAGGTGGACAAGCCAGGGGATTAGGACCAGGGGATTAGGGCACCAAAAGAATCGGAAGGAATACACAAGAGGTGTTTTATACAGGCTCCTCTATTCAATATCTTTTGGTGCCTACTGTGTGCAGGCACTTGCTAGACTCTGAAAATACTAAATAAGTAAATAAACAAATAAAACCCACTAAGTTATGGCCACTTCCTCAAAGGCACTCACAGCCCTAGAGATGCAACAGATACATGAGCAGATTATTGCAATATAAATAATAAGCACTGTGCAGATACAGAAGGTACAGTGGAGGCATAATAAATAGACATAATAGAATGCTATTGCTCAAGTAGAAAGGGAGGGCATCAAGAGAGCTATACAGATGTGGACTGGGCTGCTTCAGAAAGCAGTGGATGTCTTGTCCCTGAGATGTTCAAGCTCCAGCTGACCAGCCACCAAACTAATAGACCATAAAAAGGACAGACATATCCAGTGGGTGAACTAGATGACTCTTGAGGCCATTCTGGCTCTGGAGCTCTATATTCTTATGATGGATTTATATTATACTTGACATCCACAGACAGTTCTGTTGATCAGAAACTTTCATTAAATATCTATGTTTGAGGGTCCCACATAAGCTGGTACTTTTGTTTCAGTTTTGCTCACTCAGACCATACCCTGAATTCTGTCCACTTATGTTGCAATCATCTGCCTTTGGTCACCAAGGGGGCAGGATAAGAGAGTATGACAGATTGCTTTAGTTGTTTCTACTAGGAAAAAATAGTTCATATCAGCAACAGCCACCTGGAAAATATAATAGAGCATAAGATATTAACCAATATTGCAACAAAACTACAAATATCTCTAAACTAACTCTATAACAAAGAATACATACAATACATAGAACTTTTATGTATTCAAAAGACTAAAGCAATTAGAAGGCATCAAAGAAGATATGAAAACAGTAAAGAGATATGCCATATGATTAGATGGAACAATTTAGTATAGAAATGTCAATTTTCACTAAATTATCTATAAATTCAATGCAATTCCAATAAAAATTCCAGAAGAATATTTTGAGGAACTTGACAACTTGACTGTAACACTTATATGAAAGAATAATGGTGCATGAATAGCGAAATCAATTTTGAGAACAAAGAGGAGGTATCTGTTTTACATGACATTAAAATAAACTACACGTGAAATTTTTTTGTAAGGGGTACTAGTAGTGACATAGGAGCAGAGAAAGAGATCAACGGAACAGAAAAGAGAGCACTGAAAAAACTGGTGTAAAATAGGGAAGCATCAGAAACCAGTGAGAAGGGGATGGGATGTTTGTTAAGTGTTGCTGAGAAAACTGACTGACCCTATGAAGAAAAGTCAGGTCCCTGCCTCAGACTATATATAAAAATAAATTCCAAATATGTTAAAGATCTAAATGTGAAAAGTAAAATTACTAATAAAGGAAAATATGGGAATATTTTTGTGACATTAGAATGGAAAAGGACTTCTTGAATAAGATCCCCAGATCATAAAACATATACAAATTTGATGAACACATCAATGAAACTGTGTTTGACCAACAACCCCACAGACAAAGCTGATAGATAGGTGGCAAGTTGGAAGAAGATTTTTCATCATTTAAACAAAGAGATGGATAGCTGTATTATAGGAGCCCTACGAATAAGGAAAAAGATAGAAAAAAGAACAGAAGATATAAATAGACAAATCACAAAAGGGTAGGGTGGCCATATTATTTATCAACCAAACCAGGACACCTTAAGAATACAAATGGGCACTTCAAATAACTATTCCATGGCAACAGGCAAAAATCTAGACTGTACCAGGCAAATCAGGACATACAGTCACTGGATAGAAGGGGAAACTGTAATAGCTAATAGAAGAGATGAAGAGATGCTTAACCTTACTAGTAATAATATAATTAAATAAATACAAATTAAAATAACAATGGGATACCACTTTATACCCATTAAAGCTACAAAATTTAGAAAGCCATGTAATATTAAGTATTGGCTAAGAAGGATACCATTGCTAAGTGTTTAATGATGTAGTCTTTCTAGTGAACAATCTGACAGTACTAAATGAGATTAAGTAGATTTACATTCTGACCCAATAATCCCACTTTTGTGCATACACCCTGGAAACCTGCACAAAGACCACACATGAGACGTGTGAGGAAGTCCATCTGCAGCATTGTGATAACAGGCAGTTAGAGGCAACCTAGGTGTGTCTATCACAAGGGGAGTAGATAACAAAAAAGTGATAGATGCATGTTATGGAATCAGATAATTCAGAATGAAGCTATGACCTGGATGTGTATACAGCAACACAGATCTCAAAACCACAACTTTGAGTGACACATAGTCAATACAGATTCTCATAGTCAATGAGATTCGTAACGCAAGGCCATTTGTGGAAATTAAAGCACGTACATAAACAAAACAATGCTGTATGTTTTCAAAGACACAAGCACATCCCAGGTCATATATAAAGCACATAGAGCAGTTGCCTAGGATGAAAAGAGGATTGGGATGCACACAAGTAGGGATTGGAAAGAAAAGGACGAAAATAATAAAAAAAAGTACTTTGATCTTTACTCTTCATAAACTGAGGAATATGATTAACTCAACAATCAGCTTGAGATAACCAACCAACCAACAAAAAACAAAAACAAAAATCTATGCATCCCCATTGAGGATAAGTTCAGAGCATCATTTTTTAATATGAAGTCCCTGGGTCACTAGTTAATCATATCTTCTTTAAACCTTCATTAGTCTCAATCCTCCAATTTCTCTTTCTCAATCAGAGCTCTTTGTTTTCATAGGGGAGAACTCATTCAGTCTAGATTAAGAAAAATATGACAGTTTGTAAGAAGTTTGCGAGGAATCTATCTCACCAAACTTAAGGACGTGCAAAACGTCAGGCAGGCTCACAAAGTCCAGGGACCAGTGGACTGAGTTATTCTCTACATCTTTCCAGGATCCAGAAGCCAAGGTCCCTGTCTACACAGTTGCATTATTTGCTCTCTACAGGCTGGTTTTCTTTGCCTCTCAGTGTTTGGGCAGACACGTCTATACTATGGCTTTCACATGTTTATGTTCTCACCTCAAGGGATCGGCCAGGCATGATTTATGCTTCTCAATCCCAAACCATAATCTGAAGGAGAGAGTATCTGGTTGGCCCAGCTTAGCCCAATCAACTGTGGTCAGGGGCACAAGGTCATACAAGGCTACTCGGGGTCTACTTCTGTGAGTGATGGGGATGCAGGGAAGCACTCAGGAAACAGGCCATGGGCTTGACAAAGAAACCTCCCCCCAAAAAAAGTCTGGTACACTCTTTTTATAGATGTCTCCTGTCACACAACAAGGGATACAGGCTTGATCAGATCAGCAGAAGAGGAATTGAACTAAATGATGTCACTTGAGGTTCCATTTGCCCTTCCATCCACTATATATCTCAGAGGGTTTAATCCAAAAATTGCAAAATGTTAGAGTTCAGCTGGAACTTAGACATACAGTCTCAGCCCATCATTTTGTAGATTAGGTAACTGGAGCTCAAAGGAACTGAAAAATAGCCCAAGGTTAAGCACGTGGTCAAGCAAGGACTCAGTCGGATCTCAGACTCCCATTCCAGGGTTTCCCATCTCCCCCTGAAGCTACCTGAGTACAATATTTTATCCTCACAAACTAAATAGACATCAAGCCCCTTGAACAGGAATTAAAATCAATATGATATATTTGTAGTCTCCACCAATACTATGCCTTGGGGTCCATCTAGGTTATGACACCAGTGTGGTGGACTCAAAAAATTCAACTAATGCTAGGGATGAATCTCAGTTGAGGTGATTATAATTGCCTACGCAGTCCCAGGGGAGTTTCTAATGTGCGCATCCTCTCTCTTTCTGATCACATGCTTCCTTCCCATCCCAAACGATTGAGGGAGCCATTGCTAACAGGTGCATCCAGTACAGCATTAGAGTTGGAAGATTTTAGAGTTGCAGGTTGGAAGAGGACTTAGAGGTCATTCCTCAAGCCCTCTGAATTTTACATATGGGGAAATTGAGGCTCAAAAAGAAGGGATACGAGGCCCAAAGGCACAGAAAAACCTGTGTAAGCGTAACATGAACATATTCTACTTCTCGTTAATACCCTTTCCATGACTGCACCCAAACTGTTTCTCTCCTATTTCTGTGGTGAGTTTGCTTATCAGTAGCTGAGCACCCAACTGAGTAAAAGCAAAACTGTGAAGGCCTGCGTTGTCACAGCTAATGTACAGATTTGATACAAAAAACAAAAACAGAAAAGCTTACAAAGGAAGGCCACTACATGGCAAATGCTGTTGGTCCCCTACCGACGTCCTTCAGACATTACCACTTCAGTGTGTGCCAGCCCACTTCCAATTGTCAGTATCTGCGTCTTTCCCCAGCTGCCTTATCCCAAGGCACCATCAGCCTCTAGTGCTGGGGAATTAAACTCCCACTCCAAACAGCCTTCAGACAACGACTGATCAAAGGTGGTGTACACATCCCCCTGTCCCCTGCCCCTCCATGGGATAACTTACTCTGGCTCAGAGCCTCCCAGGGGAATGAAGCTCCTCGTCCATAGAGTGATGAAAACACCCTGTTCTGGCTCTTCCCTTACCCATCACACTCCCTCTACTCTTCTGCTGGTGTTTCATTCCTCTCCAAACAACTACGTGTACTAGAATCCTTGTCTCAGGGTCTGTTTCTAGGGAACCCAGACTAAGAAAGCTTTATAAGAAATGTGCATCCTCCCCAGCCTGGGGAACAAAATGCATTTTCAGGATAGGCTAGATTCCATGACTGTAACAAAAATAATTTCAGTGACTTCACACACAGTTTATTTCTCACGGTTTGCGAAGGTTGGGTGACTCTTCTCAGGCAGCTCTTCTCCAGATGGCCACTCAGGGATCCCTGCCCTTTCTATGTGTGGTTCTAGTATCTTGGAGCCCTCTTCCTTCAGCCACATGGAGGATGGAAAAAGAGAGAACGGGAAATTACAAGATGCTTTAGGGGCCAACCTAGAAGTATTCTATGTTGGTTCTATCCATATTCTATTGGCCAAAATTCGGTCATATAATCTTACCTGAATGATTGTTGTGTGTCTAGGGGGGAAAGTAAATGGTTTGATGAAAAACATGCCATTGTTTTTGCCATACAGATGTACAGTGTGTCTGGCTGGAACTTAGAATTGGAGAACCCTTTCTTGCAGGACATAGCCCTGGGTCAAGGAAAAAGGTTATCGATCAGCAGCAGCAACCTCTTCTTGGCCTTTGTCTCCCCTACCTCCTGAAGCCACATCTCCTGCTGGTCCCACCTACAGCACTTGGATGACTTCAGTCATTCATTTAGCACACAGTGTTTGAGCACCTACTGTGTGCCAGACTCTATGCTGGGCACTGGAGTACTGCCAGTTCCTAAAGCACTGGTTTGGGCCACAGTAATGGGTGTTGTGATGGCCTTCACCCATCATTCAATGGGAACTGCATCTATGTTACCCAATAAGCTTCCCTGGGAGCCAGCCCTTACAGGGAAGGTGGGGGAATTCTGGAAGACTCGAGCACTGCACATCCCCTTGCCCCCCACCAATTCCCTAAAACGAGACTGGACTTCTCCTGAGCTTCCCTCTCTGGGGTCTGCCAAGTTCCCCAGTCTCCTCTAGGATGGCAGTTCTTAACCTGGGGTCTACAGATCTGGATGGTAAACAAAGGTTGCATCTTTATTCTCACTATCCTCTAATTCATGGATCAGCACGCTATGGCCCACAGGCCAAATCTGGCTCACTACCTATTTTTTCATAGTCTGTGAGCTATGAATGTTTTTTATATTTTCAAATGGTTGGAAAACACAATCAAAAGAGGAATAATATTTCATGACTTGTAAAACTTATATGAAATTCAACTTTCACTGTCCATAAATAAAGTTTTATGGGAACACAGCCATGCTCATTCATTTACATATTATCTGTGGCTGCTTTCATGCTACATCAGCAGAGTTGAATAGTTGCCAGCAGAGACCACATGGCTCACAAAGCCTAAAATATTTACTATCTGGTCCTTTACAGAAAAAAGTTTGCCGACCTCTGCTGTAGCTGAAAGTTAGCATTTTCTTCAGTTATGAATGAAGGCAATAAACCAGAGTGGTATTCACAGTACCCGTGACTTTGTCACCAATAGAATTCAAAGATATTTTCATAACATATTGTCATTGTTACACATCTTAAAATATCACTTATAATCATCATTATTTCAAAATTAGAGCAATTGTTAGACCATTTTATCTGGTCATTTTAAAGCATTAAAAAAGAAACACATATATTACTATATCATACATTTGTGTGGTTTTAAAATTTTTTGATAGCTGTATTTCAATATAATTGTGATCCCATGTATTTTGGTTTAGGCATTTAAAAACATTATTCTGAGAAGGGGTCCATAGGCCTCACCAAACTGCCAGAAAGTTCATGGCACAGAAAGGGTACAAGTCTCAGCTCTAGGAGAAAGAGAACCCATTTGGCAGGGTCCTGATTTGCCACCAAACTACGGCCAGTTCTCTTGTACAAAGGGATGGAACCACCTCCTTGTATCCCATCTACTCACTGGGAATGAAGAACTCTCATTCGAACAAGGAGCTTGCATTGTCTTCCTGACCCCCTGTTATCACGTGACATGGAATTCTCAGTGGCATTCAATTCTTTCCCCCAGTATTGCCCGGGTGCCTTTGCCATGCCCTTAGGGCTTGTGTCTTGAACTGCCCAGACACCCTTACCCAGCCAGCCTCAGGAGGGCTTTGACGTCGAGGTCCATGGACTCTGCTAGAGATCCTGAAGCTCACTTCCAGGTTGGAAGTTGGAGAGGATGGCAATGCCAAGGCCCAGGAACTGAGAGTCAAAGAGGACCCCTTCACCGTTTCCCCACTCCTCATTCCTACAAGAATGTCGTCTTTACTTAGTTAAATCCATGTTCCCTGTTCATCCAAGAAAGATGGGGAGCTTGTTTTGCTTCACACAGGAAGTGCCACATTGGACTTTGTATTGGGGGGCATATTTATTGTCCCTAAGGTCCCTCCATCTACAATATAGGTATTGAATCTAAACTTTCCACTTGAGAATTTTGCAGACCCTCAAATGGTCACGTGACTGTGAACTAAGCCATATACATATGGAAACCTTCAGAATAAATACAGAGGACATTAATAATGGCACACATGCTCAAATTGGCAATGTAGTTAAGACCCTAAATATTTATTTTTCTTCTTAAAAGGTACCTGAACTTTCCTAGCAAGAGAACATAATTACAAAACTACGTGTGTGTGGCCCAGGTGGATTTTCAGAGCCAGTGAAGGTGTGGCGAGGCTGCTGGGTGGGGACAGGGCCAAGAGGTAGATATTTGAAAGCAGAGACTGACAACCTGAGGAAAATAGGTTGTTGTTGAAGGTTAACTTCCTGACCCCCTCATTTCTCAGGAAGTCTTCTCACAGAAGCTACAAAATTCTCTTCCTCAGGGTCTTCCTGAAAAGGAAAAGCTCCCAGAATGGTCCTGGTGATGGGAAGACAGGCTCAGTTACCACCAAGGATTCCAACATTCAGGCATCATCTACTAGATGTTGACCAAGAATCTTTTGGTCAACCCTTCAGGGAACCACGCCTGAGAAAGCTGCTACTATTTGCCTGGACCTACTCAGTCCATCTTGGTTTTCCAGGAAAGCCCCAGGAAAACTGGGACAAGTTGGCCACCCTACAAGAGACCCTCCATTCTGCCCTCTAGACCTTGCCAGTTGCTTCACTGGGTAAGTACAAGCAAGTCTTAATTTCTTCACATATGACAGAACAGACTTGCATCTTATCGAGACCAGCCTGCTAAACAGGTTATTGAGCCCATTTATTTGTACTCTGGGGTCCAAATACTTGTAAAGAACAAACCTGGTTTCTATCATTGCTTTGATACACACCATCATTATTACCTCTTGCATTTCTCAACTGCATTTCTTTCTAAAGGATATTCACTGTTATGGTCTCATTTTATCCCAACAACTCTGTAAAAGAGAAAAGGAAAGAAGGAGATACAGAAATTAGGATGATCCCCATTCTACAGATGCACTAAGTCCCAGAAAAAAGTGACTTTCCTGTGGTTACTCAGTGAGTGAGCAGGTAAGTGGACTATTCTCTGGATAGCTTCCCAGCATCTGTTGCTCAGAGTCCTTGCATTTGAGTAACCCTGAAAGCTGATGATATTCAGCCTCACAGTATGTCTTATACCACCTAACCTAGCTCTGGCCTCTCTTGCAAGAGCAGATCCAGTGTTTCACAGGTAACACAGACTCACAGTCACAAAATGGGGTATTGCTGAGAGAGGACACTGAAGAGACTTTGAAGATGGAGTAATTGGCTGATAAGATAATAAGCCCTAAAGTGGATAATAATATTGAGTTCTAAAGGGGATAATAGTATTGATCCACTTCATCAAGCCTGTTGGGAGGATTAGCTCACTGGCAATTGTAAAGAACTTTGCAACGAAGGAGGATAAGTCATAGCACATTTAGGAGTGACCTTACCCCCTTTGGGATGCCTCTCCCTGGAATGATTTAAGTGGTCATCTGGATGCCATGGCAACCAAGACCTGCCTGATGGCATCCTTCATCCCTATGCTCCCTGTGTGCAATTCTGTGCTCTTTAACTCAACCATAAGGTAAAGACTTGCCTTTATTCAAAAAACAAAAATTCAGTGAGACAGCATTTGACTTTTGGACTCCTGGTGGGAAGCAGAGGGATGGCAAAAGTGCTAGATGCTTTTAAAAACTCCAGATAGATGCAAGACTCTTGTCTCTGGCCACAGAAGTCACGGGTGGAAGAGTCACGTTTAGAAGAATAATTAAAGATGGCCAAGAGGGGCTCTGCCAAGTGGGGACTCGAGAGAGGCCATGTAGGAGGCACTGATGTTATGGTTCTGACCTGGAGTTCTCTCTATTGCCATTAGGGAAACATTAGCTCCCTCTCACCCACCTCCATAGCCAGCCTATATGGAAATGAGTGGGTTGTTTTTACAATGCCGTTATTATAGTAATACTGGTTTCAGAGTAGGTGTTTAATAAATGCTGATTGATCGATGTTCTGCTGTTTGTGTGTGCTTTACGTGATTACTCACAAGCAAGTTTTTCTGATTTTGCCGATGCTTTGCACTGAGCCAGAAGCTCTCTGTCCCAAGTCTTTTGTGAAAAATGAATGAATGAAGTGACTTTCTCAGGGTCATGCAGCTTGAAAGTGGCAGAATCAAGATGGCCCCAGAGCTTTTGACACCAAGCCTAGGGCTTCTTCTGCTCTGCAATCCTGTTCTCCATTACCATACTGCAACCCAATCACAAGCCTTCAAGGGTACTTATCTCCCATGCCTGTTTTTGCTTTCTCTGGCTCTAACCAGCTGAGCTAAGTTTGTACTTAGCAATATTAAACCATTCAAGGGAGGCCATTATGCTGGGGATTGTCCCGACTATGCTAGGGGCAGCCTATCCTCCTCAGCATCCTCAGGATACATCTAGGGGATACCTGTAACCCTTTTTTTGCACAGAAAAGCAGTTAAATTCACCTTGGTATTCTAGATGCTTGCATTTTCCTCCTGTCCTCTCAATTCTTCCCATCTCAAAGACATTTTAAAGAAAAAGATTTAAAATTGCTTGGAAATTGAAGCAAGATTGCCTGGTTATTGATTCAAATTCTGGCAGGTCTGACTCAGAGCTGTTGCACTTGTTACTGCCACCAATTCTGATGGCTGATGAAGGATTCCAAGGAGTTGAGCTGTAACCAAATGATCCAAGAATCCCTCACTCCCCTCCACCTACATGCAAGGGAATTTAATATTGCCATTCCAGCCGAGGTTCTATTGCAGGATGTTAATTGGGATTTCAGTTGGTCCCTCTCACTTTAGGATTTTGCTTAAACTAATATTTTTGGCTCTTTGTTCCTATATCTTAACAGTAGACAACAAAAAACCCTGAATAACCACAGAATGACAAGAGCTGGGTTTATCCAGCAATTTGGCAGATAAACACAATAAGAGTAGCCTCGGAAGCACTGCTATTGGGTATGTGATAGGGAATGTGCTGTGACATAGAAATCCTATACTTTATGTCATCCTCTGCATAGAAAAAGAATCTGAGTCTATTGCATCTTATAAGCAAAAAGATATTAAAAGAGACAATAAGATAACAGTAATAACAGTCTGCTTGTGTGATAAAAGGGTTTGAGACATAATCATACGGACCCAAATCTACTTATTTTTTAGGCTTCCTTTAGCAAATTTTCTTTGCTTGGTTTCTATGGAAACTGGAGACTGCACATGAGCTAGAGACACTCAGTAGTCTTTCCTGGCAAATGTGTCCATTTCAGATTTCTATGCTTTAAGCGATGTAAGGTTTTAACCATTAAGACTAAAAGAACAAGTAATACTAATCCATGCACTGTACTCTCAGAATTATTGCTGAGATGTTGATATAGCTACCGTTTATAGCTGTGTTCCAGGACATATACTAGACAATTATGTATCTTAACTCACTTAATCCTCCCAGCAGCCCTGTAGGTATGGTATCTGTAACAATCAGGGTCCAGCCAGGAAAATGGAAACCACTCTAGGTCTTTCAGATAGAAGGAAATGAATATGGGGAATTAGTTATACACATGATAGAAGAGCTGAGAGGCCAAACAGGGCTGTGAGGTAGCTCAGAGAGTAGCAAAAATAAGAAGCTGCTATCAAGCCTGGGGCTGCAGAGACGATGGGAGGAGGTCATGTTTCAGTGCCCAAAAGTTGGGGCCAAGTGACAAGAGGTAGAACTATCATGAGGACTGCATGCAGAACTGAGACCATGGAGGGAGGGACTGTTTGGTGGGCACTGGAGCTATGAAGAAGACTACTTCCAGCACACCGTAGGAAGCAAAGAGAGAACGAGGGGGTAGTACCCTGCCTTCTAGCTTCTTCCTGCCCTTGTAGCTTCTGTCAAGGCTTCCTAATGGCCACATCTGCATGGGAGCCAGAAGTCAAAGGCTCCTGGGAAACAAGGCCCCTATGATACAGAGGAGAGCAGATGAAGTACAGGAATGACCCTGGGAGCAAACCAGCAGTTGATTAGCAAAGTATTACTACATCCATGTCATGGATAAGAAAACTGAGGCACAGAAAGACAATTTTCATAGGAAAAACAGCAGCAAGTAAAATGACTTATTATCTGATTAAGAGTCTACAGTTTTTGCCACTTTATGCTATCTCCTGTAGAGAGGAAGAGACTTCTTCACACACATGGCAATCCTATATAATGTGTCCCTTACCTAAGTAGGCCCACTTGATTATGAAAACATTTAGTTGTGGGGGTCTGCCCATCTTAAATTCACCCATTTGGAGGAGTTCTGGACATTAATTTGATGTGTGCTTATAATTCCAAATGGTTCAGCCTGACCACCTATAGTCATGCATGCCTTTAGTCATAAAAATAAGAAAAGGGCCACTTATTCACAGTGGCATGGACCTGGAAGTAGAGGGAGACAGAACTGATAAGAAATGTCACCTTTCTCAGAGTTGCTGGAGAATTGGACTGTGATTACAACGGGATAGAGTATCACAAAGGGATGATGGGGAAAAGCAGGTGAAAATTCCCAGTTTGACTATCTGCTACTACAAAACTTGTTAAAGAAATCTATTAGGGGAAAGCTAAAATTTCTATTTGTCAACTTCATCTTTTCTCTGAACTGGAGGAAGAAGACCATTTAGCTGAGGGACACCCTGTCCAACCTTGTAGAGAATTATTCTATCTAATAATGCCAGAGTAGACCTCTTTTAGAGACATTTGTGTTTAAAAGAGTTTACTTGAAAACCAAGAAATCTTCTAATATAAGGATTTTCAGTGACTTGCAATAGAGACTGGCAATAGACAATTTTGGATAAATCATTCTGTTTCCCTTTAAATGTATGTTCTATGTGAAAGAATTTCTGTACTTGTAAGGCCATTTGTAATGTTTACATTAGTAGACAAATCTGTGAGAACATGAGGATGCTCTATCTTCCTTCCCAAAGGGTCCAAAGTGCTTCCCCAGTTAATGACCCATGAAGGAGGATGTTATTCTCCCACTGAGTCTATGAGGCCAGCCAGGGAAGGTGGTGTACTCTGCCTCTTCCTGGCATGGCATGGTTCTGGCCAGCACCTGACCTTCATCCCAGAAAAACAAGCAGCTGGAGGGAAACTGAAGTAAGCAAAATGTAAGTCCCCCATCCCCCCCAAAAAGACTTTTCCAGAACTAATGAAATTTAAAATAGCTTTGCTGTTGGCAGCAATGGATATTAAATGACCACGAAGCCTTAACATCCACTTTCTCACCACTAATATGAGATAAAACACATCTGAGGAACAAAGAGTACCTGCTGATTTTGCCAGATGCTTGGCTAAAGACAAGAGAGAGAAATCCCATACCTTGTGACTTCCCTGAGTTTTCTCCAGGGTTAGGTTGAGGATGTGTGGGGCCTGATGTCACTCCAAGGACCCTCTTTAATAGAAAGAATGCGGGCTGGGCACAGTGGCTCATGCCTGTAATCCTAGTGCTTTGGGAGGTTGAGGCGGGAGGATCACTGGAGGCCAGGAGTTGGAGACCTGGCCTGGGCAACATAGTGAGACCTCATCTCTACAAAAAAATATATATAAAAAATTAGCCAGGCATGATGGTGCATGCCTGTAGTCACAGCTCCTCAGGAGGCTGAGCCAGGAGGATCACCTGAGCCCAGGAGTTTGAGGCTGCAGTGAGCTAAGATTGCCTCACAGTACTCCTGCCTAGGTGACAGAGACCCTTTCTCCAAAATAAATAAATAATTTTTAAAAAGAATGTACAATTAATGAATGCAGACTTAGGTATAAAAACGCTCATTCATTTAAAATGAGAAAAGATATCACAACACATTACAAAATTTTTAAAAGCTGTCAGATGCCAAAAACATTACAAAATCTAAAATGTAACACTTTTGTTAATTAATTGCTTGACACACCTTTATAACACTTTTTCCTACGTTTTTCACACTTTTCAATCATCCCCTCATACAGCAATAATTTTGTGTTATCTTTTATCAAGGGACTAGAAAATTCAGCTTTTTTCTCTAGCATAGTTGACCAAATTTGCTTTTTCATTTTTGATAGTTCATGAAAATTTCTTTCGGTTTTACAATTTATTATTTATACTGATATATCCATTTTTAGGGCTGTGGTCAAATATGGAAAAACCTCTAATAAGTCTTTTCTACGTATGAGCTAAGAGTTCAGGACATTTCAGGTTTTCTCACGAGGTGACTAATCTTCAATACACTTTGAAAGGCCAAATCATTTGTTGATGTCCTTGGTTCTTTACACTGGGTGACTTAGCCCAGAGGACAGTGGGAGAGTATCCCCAGATGCCACAATTTAGCTAGATTATGAAGTGACTGAACGTCACATAAGCATACCCACTAAACCTAAATCAACGCATCCCCAGCTCAACTTCCTCCTAGGTATGCCCTAAAGATGCCCATAGCTACTACAAAGCCACTTTATACAAGGGGATGATGACAGAGGAGAAGTTGGCATGAAAAGTGACAGCAGTTATAACTGACTGTAGTGAAAAGATTTTTCTATTGCAGACTTTACAAAACATATGACCATGTAAACACAATGTTAGGGCCCCTTCCAGGTCCTTGAATGGGGACTATGCTAGTGAGGGTCCCTGAAACTTAAAACTTAAGCTTTCTTAGTTTAGTAATATATCTACTTCTGGTTTTATCATCTTTATCATCATCATTATCACTGTTATCATTATCATTATTATTACTCCTGCATCACGGGGCCTTTGTGGGGATTCCAACAAGATGATGTATACAGACCTCTTGGAACATAACAGGCTGTCAATTGGGTGTATCCATCATAATTATCACTGTACTTGACCCTCAACAAGAGGTAAGGGAAGGCTGGCATGGTGGAAAGGTTTTCTGGAGGAGCTGACCCTTCTGTTGAGTTTCAGAGGCTCTCCCTTTACTTTTAACACCTGTGAGCATCTCAATTCTTTTCAGGCAAGGACACACAGTAACCAGTTCCCAAGACACAGCAATGTAGACAGGACAGAGGACAGTGATGGTTTCGTATTTGTTGCAGTTTTTAGTCTGGACTGAAGGAAGAGGGTTGAATTATTCAAGTTATTTTAAAACTGATTTGATTATCTTGTTGAAACTCTAGGAGTAGCAGAGATTTTAAAAAAAGAAAAAGAAGAAGAAAGAAAAAAAGAAGGAAAAGAATAATAAAGAACCTCAAATCTCTGTTTGTTCAGGATGGTTTAGTTTCAAGAGATGTTGGTAAAGTGATCTACCTGGATCAAATTATTATACAGAGAAAAGCTTTCTGGGAGACACACAATGTACAGGATGAATCTTTCCTCTCCAGAACCAGCTAAAAGTACAGTTCTCTTCCTTATCTCATGGGAAGCTGACCCATCTCAGCCCATTGAATTGGTACCAAGAAGTGGCACCAATGGGGAAAGCTGTGCTCCCATCTTCCCATGAAAAATTCCAGTTGGAGGGAAGGGCAAAGGGAACGTTCCTGCAGCAGGTGGCACACAGGCTTCCAGGAAGGCAGGCACACTGCCAACCACCTCCTTCAGCAGGCAGTGCCACTCTGCCCCCACTCAGCCAAGCACAGCCACAGAGGCAGCACTCGTGTTGGTGTGGAAGGAGCACCCTGCCTTGAATCCTGTGCACAACAGTGGCGATAAGTCTCCTGAATTCCCAAGTCAACAAGCCCACCCATCTCCCCAGAACTAAAACTACTTATGTAGCTAGTCCCTAGGGTTAAGGATGAAAGGCACCTCCTTACCATTAAGACACAAATGTGTAAAGCCCTCCTCCAGCCAGGCATTAGCACTGGAGCTGAAAGTGGACTGCCAAATGGCCTAGCTGGAAGGCACAGCAATGAAAGGATGGGTTACCCGGCACTTTGGGCCTTCCCACAGCACTGTGCAAGTCTGGGCTTCCATTGTGATTGACTGGGCCTCTTCCTCCTGGAGCTACGATACCCACCAGTGAGTTCACATACTTTCCTTCCACTCCATTGTCTGAATCCCACCTCTTTGCCCATCTGCAGTGCCCACGGAGCCTTTCCAGATCCCACCCATAGTGGGCACTCCTTTCCAGACCCCACCCATAGTGACCTGCCATAGCTTTTCATTTATTTTATTTTAAGAAGTGAATTAACCTTTTACACTGATTCAGAGTTAGGCATGTCTTTATTTCCACTCTACTGGTTTAGGTCCAGGCTTAGCTCGATGGAGAGTGTGTCTGAGGAGGTCAAGGAAGGGTCCTGGGAGAGCTTAGAAGGTGCCTGAGGATGTTGTATGCCTGGGGTAGCAAAGGCCCTAACAGAGAGAAGGAGGGGTTTTGTAAGCAAATCCTGACATCCAACAATGCCTGCAGTGCCCTGATGGGTAGTCAGGACCCTTTGGGTTGCAAGTGACAGAGACTCAACTCAAACTGTCTTCAGCAAGAAGGGAATTGTTGGCTTTCTTGGATGGGGAGGTTACTGAAGTAGCTCACAGAGTGGAAGGAAGAGTTCCAGAAACCAAAACCCAGGATAGGAAGTGAAATCCACTAGGATCCAGAAAATGCCTCCCCTTTCCTCTCTCTATCCCCTCTTCTCTCATCTTTATTCTCTTTCTCTTCCTTCTCTTTCTCTCTCCAGCTCATTTTCACTGTGTCTCTATTTTAATAACACTCTCTTTTACATCAGAAAAGTTCTCTCCACATGCCAGAGAAAATAGCTCCTAGCAACTCCAGATATAAACCCTTAATGATTTAAACTAAGAAAAACTAGCTTTCCACCTCCAGCTAGAAGATTCCATGGGAGGCCCCCAATTGGCCTGGATTCTGTGTGTCCACCCCTTGGACAAATCACTGTGTCCAGGGATGTGACACCATTCTTGGCTCAACTGTGTGAAGAAGGAGGCCAGGCACCATGATTGACAGCTCTACCAGGGCCACATGGAGGCATGAAACAAGAACATCAGCAGCTTGCTACAGTAGCAAAGACAAGGGCCCTGGGAAAGGTCTCTTAGAAGGTGTGAAGGGGAGGACTTGAAAATAACTTCAGGCAGGGGCGATGATATTAAGGCCAGGGATATTTTTTCCAGGCAGCAAAAGAGAGACCCTCTGAAACTTTCTGAGCTTTTGTCTCCTAGGGACACCTTGTTTTAAGTGATCTCAGCCCAGTAGTGCCTCTGAACCTCAACATCTGGCCTGAGAGTTGAGCCTCAAGTGCCAATTCTACTTCTTGTGACAGTCTTATATCAATGGGTCTCTGAGCTTTGTTGAGATGCATGGGAAACTCAGTCCTTTCTTACCTATCAAGTCCCACTGGATTAGGAATCAGAGGACCTGATTTTGAGTCTTGGCTCAGTTTCTTTTTATAAACTGAAGTGTGTGGCAGGGCACATTGCAAACTGTAAAGTGTCACAAGAACTTAAGAACTTGCTATTTCGAACTTGTTCACCTAACTTCCCACTTGAGACTCTATATCACTCTCATCAAACATGTTTTTATTAAACTCTTCTGCCTGAATAAAAATAAAGTTATGCTTTCTAATTATTTTTTAAAGTTAATTGTTGACCTTTATAAAAGTGACATGCATACCTAATTTTCAAAGGCACATAGTTGATCAAATGCATGATTAAGACAGTAGTCTTCTAGTCACCTATAGAAATCCCAGATATGTTCATCTCACAACACAGTGATGTAAATATCTTCAAATATCACTTAAGCTCATCATTACTTCAAAATAAAGCACACGTATTACTATATCAACGTTTTTTTTCTAATATTTTGACAACTCTTAGAAGCAATTGCCTTCCTTTTTACCCCTGTGCATTTTATGTACTTTAAAACATTATTCTGTCTTCATCCCTCCCTTCCTCCTCTCCCCTAATTTTCTACAAACTAAAGCGGCTCTAAAAATAAAGTCTATTAATTTAAAATTTTTTTAATTTTTTAAAAACAACCTTATTCTGAGAAGGGGTCTGTAGGCTTCACCAGATTGCCAGAAAGGTCTCATGGCACAAAAAAATACTTAGAACCCTTGTTTTAGTTGAATGTCAGATGCTGGGCTTTCTGGTTTAATCTTCTTCTTTTCAAATCATTTTCTCCATTTTCTGTGTTTTTGTTCTACTTTCTGCATAATTTCCTCAATTTGATCTTCTGACCCCATCCTATGACTGTTTTATTTCTGCTGTGTCCCCTTTGATAACATCCCGGTCTTTTTCCAAAGCTGTTCTATCTTCTCATCTTGCTTAGGCTATCAAGTCTGGGTGTGATTTATTGCTGCTGATCTTAGACTGCCTGTTTGCATGTGGAAAAGGCACCACAATGTGACTGGGAGTTCTGTATCCAAATGAGAGCCTGTTGGCTGGTGGCTTCACTGCAGAGTTATCAAGCAGGGCCTAGCCATTTCATTGTGGGACCCCCACATGGCAGAATCTGTGGGTCTTTCCTCTTGGGGAGGTCTTGGAGATTCAAGGAGGAATCCTCTAACCCCCTGCTTGGAGGGAGTGGGGAATATACGAGTCAGTGTCCTAGGAACCACCCAGCAGGAGAACTTTAAATCTTATCCCTTGTTTTTCATCCAGCTCAGTGTTGTTCTCAACTGTTTCCAGCTACTTCCTCAATCTGAATTCTCTCTGGTCCAATTATCCAGGGATTAAATCTCCTATTTCCTGCTGGAACAAGGTAGGAACAGCTGTTGGCTGTTCAGATTGGGAAAAGAGATCTCCTGAAACAGATCTCAACCCATCTGTTTATGTTCTGCCCCACCTTCTCCCGGCTTTGAGAGCTGGTTGGTGCCTCCAATTCCTGAGCCATTCCATGGTTCTTGGATGCAAGCTGGCTTGTTTCTTCTTAGCATTCCCCTCTGCCCAGACAGTACTCAGCCCTCCACTTTCCATATTCCACAGTCTTGCTGATCTTTCTTGCCTGAGAACATTTTCTCTCCATTTTTCTTTGTCCTTGCAGTTTTATACCTTTGCTTTACCATTATGTTAGCAGGGTTTGGGGAGGGAGCAGAGATTGCAGGGCATACCCAGCCTGCAACATTTATCCACATGTCTTTTGCCTTCCAGTTTCTTACTTTAACCCAAAGAATAATAAAAGGCATCATCAGATTTTTATTGATGCTTGTTGGGACTTTTGTATCCACCTTGGTGTTGTGTAACATGACCTGACAGAGAGGAAACAGCTATCTCAAGTCTTGGCTGCCATCCAGGGACTCAAAATGTCAGCTTCCATCCCCAGCAATAATTAACCTGAAACTACAGAAACTGAACTATCACATCATAAAGGAGAGAAACCCAGAGTCCATAATGGGAATCTTCTGATGGAGTTGGGAATGTCCACCTCGCCCAGGCAGACAGCCTGGGCTGAGGGAACAGGGATATGAATTCCCCTCTCTGTCCCAAACTTATAACACACCTGACATTGCACTTAATATCCACCATGATTGCTCCCAAAAGGCCCTGTACTTCAATATGTCTTTTTTTTATACATAGGTTCTGTGGTTGTTATTCTGTTGGCAGTGTAGCCTTTGGGGTTGTGGTCCCCAAACCCCGGGCCATGGCCCAATACTGGTCCACGGCCTGTTAGAAATCAGGCCACCCATCACTGCCTGAGCTCTGCACCCCAGTCCCTACCCCAGCTCCAACTGTGGAAAAATTGTCTTCCATGAAGCCGGTCCCTGATGCCAAAAAGGTTGGGGACTTCTGCTTTAGGGAATTCATGTGTCTTCTGAATGGCTACCCAAATTGTCCGTATTCGAGTACAAACTCCTGCAGTGTGGCCTGGTACAACATGCCTTCTACAGCATTAGGTTAAAAATAGAAATAGGCAGAAATGGGTTTTTGATAAGGAGATCAAATTAAGTTGAAAAGGACAGAAAACTGACAGACTTCTTTGCTAAAAAAAAAAAAAAATGTAAGGATTGGAAATAGTGTGAGTCTTGCATAAATGTGCATATTTCCTGAAAGTTGAAGAAAAACTTGTGTTTCTATAGCATTTTCTTCCCAGGGCATCAAAGCTCTTTTTTTTTTTTTTTTTTAATTTCACAAAAGAAAGCAAAAGCACTGGATATGAAAGTTTTGGCCCTGTGTAGCAAGCCTTTGGCAGCTGAACTCTTATTTAAAGACATGAAAACACAGATCCCTAGATAGACTGTAGCTGAGTATACGTCAAAAGCTGTTCCTAGGAAGGGATGGGGATTTCTTCCAAGGTCCCACGGAGGGAAGGCCCCACCCCTGGATTGCCGAGCAGCTTCAAATCACTGGCCCCCACCTATGCTCCTACAGTCCTCCTCAGTCTCTGCCTGATGCTGGGGTTCACGAAATGAAAGATAGACTGAATGAAACAAGGTAAGAGAGAGACTGAGCCCAGACATGGTTCCTGTTATAAGAGAAGAAAACAGAATACTTCCAATTTGCCAGGACTCTAGTTGGATGGATTTTCTGTAATAGGCATTGTAGCAGTAAGGGCTATTTTCTGATGAAAATCAGAGGTGAGGTTTTGGTTCAAGAGCATTTTTATAAATAATAGTCTAAGGTCCAAGACTGAGAAAAGAAAATTTCCTGGCCATAGCTTCCTACTCTACTAATGGGAAAGTCTAGTGCTGGCCAAATCTGATCTGAGCCATAGGCCTCCTCCTACACAGTTGTCGTAAAATTCAGCAGAACTGGCCACACTGCCATAGAGAATGGCCAAGTGAATTACTTGACAACAGGCTGCCATATCGGGACCATTCTGACACTGTTTTGTCCTGCAACAGAGAAATTCAAATGGAGAGAATTCCAGAACCCTGCCAACCCATGGGAAGTCAGTGAGCATCATGGACAGAGCGGTGACTGCAGGTGGAAATTCCCATGGGAGTAAAGTATCTAACTTGAGATACCAATTATAGGCTAAATTATTGTAAAATTCCCCCACCCAAGAAATTCACTCTAAACACAAACTATACAAAGAGTTGGTTACCACTCATTGATGTGAATAGAAGGCAGAAGAGGGAGAGAAAATAATAGATACTATATTTCTGTTTTCTATATTTACATTTAATTTATTAAACCTCCCCTCAAAATACAGGAAGAATCCTGCATAGGACCAAACCTGCCAAGTAAGGTTGTGTATAGGTCGTGCACTGAACAACTCCACATCATAGGCGGTGGCCATAAATGAAATATCCCAGGGCTTTCCCATTTCCAGATGTCATGGTCTCATTTCCAGATAAAACTTTTACAAGTAGACCATATCAATCAATGTTGGCACTAATCACAGTCTGAGGAGCTACCCTCTGGGTCCTGATTAACCATCATTCTAGACTAGGTTCTTTTTGCCAGAAGTAGGGACCTGGGTATAGTGGATACTTCAGGGTCTCTTCTAGCAGACTTGTTTCTACTTTTCCCCAAGTTCTTCAGCTTCCCCCAGCTCTCTGGGGACAGCCTGATTAGAATTGGATGTTTCCTTCCTGATCTGGCTAAGACGTCTCCTAACTTCCATATGAATTTCAGAAGGCCACAAACATTGAATCTTAGCATTCTACCCTTTGTCCCCCCAAATTCATGTCCTTCCTGCATGCAAAATACATTTATTCCATCCCAATAGCCCCAAAAGTCTTAACTCGTTCTAGCATCAACTCAAAAGTCCAAATTCCAATGTCTCATCTAAATATCATCTAAATCAGATATGAGTAAGACTCAAAGCATGATTCATCCAGAGGCAAATTTCCCTTCAGCTGTGAACCTGTAAAACCAAAGAAGTTATGTACTTCCAAAATACCATAGTGGGACAGGCATAGGATAGGCATAGGCATAGGGGCAGGCATAGTTCCATTCCAAAAGGTAGAAATACAAGACATGGGTAATGGGTCCAGAGCAAGTCCAGAACAATGGAACAAATTCCATTAGACCGTAATGCTTGAGTATAATCCTGTTTGGCTTGATGCTTTGTCCTCCGGGCCCACAGGAGCATGAATCTCACCCTCAGGATCCAGTGGGGTGGTGTTCCTGCCCCCAAAGCTTTGCCAGGCATGGGTCAGACCCCCAAGGCTCTGAACAGCCCTCTTTCCATGGCTTTGGCCTGTCCCATCCCCAGGGCTCTGAGCAGCTCCACTTCTAGGGTGGCTCTGTGCCTGCCTCCTGCCCCCATAGTGGTTCTCTGCCTAGGCCTCATGGCTTCCTAGGACTGAAGTCTCAAGCCTACAACTCTGCTAGATCCCATCCTTTGAAATCTGGGTGGGCATCCATTGCCCCCCCAGATCTGCTGGGCACACCCACACCACACTGGGGCCTGTAGGAGCCACATCTGGTGTGGCCAAGGAGCATGGCACCAGAGTGTGGGGAGTGGAGCCTGCAATATGAGGAAGTGCCAGGCAGGGTGTACCAAGATCCAACAGGCACTGGTGGCTTCCCCTTTAAAACTGTTCTGCCCCTGGGGTCTTTACACTCTGGGCCCGTAGAGGGTGGAGGAGCCCTGATGTTCTCTGCATTGCCTTTGGGCTCATTCTTCCATTGTCTTGAACAACAGCTCATGGATTGTGTTGAGACGGCTATGGCATACTAATCTCCTTATCAAATGGTCACTTGGCCACATCTTTAGTGTTCTCTTCTGACCACACTTTTACATTTTGTACAATATGGTTAGATTGACAATTTTCCAACTCTATAAGTTCTGCTTTCCTTTTTATTAATAATTCCATTTCTAAATGATTTCCTTCTTCTTATATCTTAGTGTAAGCAGTCACAAGAAGTCAGCCTGTTCTTTCAATGCTTTGTTTAGAAATTTCTTCAGCCAAATATCCAATTTCATTGTTCACAAGTTCTAACTTCCAGAAAACACTAGCAAGGATGGTCTTTCCTCCATTGTCCAATAACATGTTGCTCATTTTCATCTGAGACCGCATGAGAATGGCCTTTACTGCCCATATTTCTACGAGTATTCTGTCCAGGATTACTTAGGTATTCCCTAAGAGGACTTTTCTCTAAAGCTCTTCTCTTTTCTTTCTAAGCCCTCATCAAAATTGCCCTTAATGGTCCATTTGTGGCAATGCGGGTTTTTGTAGCATGCATCTCAAAATTCTTCCAGCCTCAAGAGGATTGTTTGAGCCCAAGAGTTTGAGGCTGCACTGAACTGTGATCCTGCCACTGCACTCCATCCTGGGTGACGAGGCAAGACCTCGTCCCTAAAAAAAAACAATTTCCAATCTCTACTCATTACCCAGTTCCAAATCCACTTCCACATTTTTAGGTATTTGTTGAAGCACCCCACTCCCAGTACCAACTTCTACCGTGGTATGTTTGGGCTGCTATAACAAAATACCATAAATTGGGTGGCTTACAAACAACAGAAATGTATTTCTTGCAGTTCTGGAGGCTGTAAAGTTCAAGATCAAGGAGCAAGCAGATTCAGTAGCTAGTGAGGACCTGCTTCCTTGTCCATAGATAGCATCTTCTCACTGCATTCTTACTTGGTGGAAGGAACAGGGAGCTCGCCCAGTCCTCTTCTGTAAGGGCACTAATTCCATTCATGAGGGCTGTGCTCTCATGACTTAATCACCTCCTAAAGGCCCCACCTCCAAATACCATTACATTGGGCATTAGGATTTAACATATGAATTTTGGAGGTACACAAACATTCAATCTATAGCATAAGGTCTCAGAAAAAAAAGTCCTAAACCTCACCAGGTTCTCCCCCTATGGTGGCACTCTGCTGCTAGCCATGCCAGCATACCTTCAGATGGCTCTCAGATGAAATGTCCCTCTGGGCTGCCCCAGTTCTCTCTAATGTGCTATGCTCCCCACCCTCTCACTCCCACCTACTGATCTTTGAAACATGGTCTGCTCCATCGACAGCATGTTTCCAGGCAGCCCTGTGAGTTTTGATAATCCATTACCTCTCTCTCCTCTCTACCCACAATCCTCACATTCTTCACCAGTCCACATGTCCCCATGCAAATTGTCCTTTCCAAAGTTAACATTTCCAAATGGCAAGATAAGTTCAGAGTCATTTAAAGGAAAAATACATGTACTTGAGGCATACCATGACAATGTTGGGCTTTTTTTCTTTCTTTCTTTTAAAAATCTCATCCTTATCCTCCCTGCAGATGTAGTGAGCTCAAGTGGCCTCCTATTTATTGTTTTTCCCAGGGAAACCAATTCGAGCCCAGTTCCCACTGTTTCATAACACAAGAGCTCAACTTACACACTTCCAAATAGAGGGATGGGTGCTCGGTTTTATTTTCTTTTTCCCCCAAGAAAAAGCCTCAATCTCAGTTTCAGGCTTAAACAGACTTAACAGCCATAAGCTTCATAAGCTCTGGCATGCCATAAATAGTCCTTTTCATCAGAAACTGCAAATCACAATTCTACTGTAAAAACCAGAGCTACTCGGATAGCTGCCCACAGCACTAAGCATGGTGCCTTGCATTTAGTGGCATTTAATAAAGATTTGTTGATGGACTGATTGATCCAGTTCTGGTCTTCTGTATCAGGTGTAGCCTGAGTTTCTTAGATTTTTTTTAAAGGAATGTGAACTAAGATTTAAAACCAACTCTTTATTCACCAACCTCTAACCTCTCAATTCCTACAATCCTTTGAGCCCTGAATCTTAGAACCTATTTATAATGCATGAGTTTCAAAGCCCCTACAAGGACCAGAGGGCAAGAAGAAAGATAGGATAACCTAGTAAAAGCCCCTAGCATGGCACAATGGTAAGCAGTGTCCTTATAGCTGCCTGGAGGAACTAAGAGAGCCTGAGGAGCCCTCTGTATCATACGAGAAAAGCAAACGTGAATTCCACCATGACGGTTGAAAGCTTTGGAGTCAAGAATTCTGATTCAACCACACGGTAGCCCTGTGGCTTTATTCAGGTTACTTAGTGTCTCTGTGCCATGGTTTCCTCACCTAAACTAACTAATAGGATTTCTGTCAGGATTAAATGAGGAAACGTGTTTAACGTGAGACAGCACCTGATACGTAGAAAGCATCATTAGTGTTTTAAACAATTAGTTTAGCAACACAGTGAAAAGGAAGTTGTACTGTACTTTTAATTCTATGAAAATTGGGAGTCTATGTATACCAATTATGGTAACTCAGCTAGCCAGAATATCCAGTTAATCAGAACACCCTAACTCTCAATAAATTGGAGCTCACAGTACAGATGAAAGTGTTGAAAGGAGTAGAAACAAAGTCGAGATCTGTAATGAATGAATTTAATCAGGATCACAAAACACCAACAGTGCTAAAATAAAATTATGTCATCAATTTTTAAATGAAATTATTACTTTGGGAAGAGGTATACCATATGAGCTATCCCAAATTTTTAAAAGCCCTTTTCATCACAATGGGGAAGAAAGGAAGCTGAGTTGCTATGTTATTGTTTTAGTCATCAGACTTTAGCAAGAAAGATGAAGGGGGAGGGTAAAATATATATCATTAGGAAAAATATATAATTAGAATATACATAATTAATAAGATATCGTAAACACAGCTATTGACAAAAACACAGGTAAGGGAATTCTTAGAAAAATTAAGTGTAACGAGTCAGCAGGTGGAATGCAATGAATCTCTAGGCAGTGAAGAAACTTGCATAAAAAGTTGCTGAACCACTAACAACTCAGAAAAGTAACAGCATGTAAGAACAAGGAAATTTTATCAAGTCCTACAGTGAGCTTGGAAGAGGGAAGCTGTTTGGGAAGCTGTTTAAGGTGACAAAGGTATCAGTAACAGGGAGTGTCTCTTGCTCAGCCCCCCTCAGTGGTTGGATATCATGTTTGGAGGATGGTTTGTCGTCAGGATTAGGATGACCTAGACTATATAAAGAAATCAGTTCTGCAAGTACTGATTGAGCTCTTCCCATGTCCAAGGCAGTAAGCCATGTGGGAGATAAAAAGATGGATAAGACTGGTCCTGGATCTCAGGAAACATCTGGACCACAGGCCCAGCAGCTGAAAACACAGTAATCTAAGGTAAAAGGCTATCAGAGCTGGGACAGAATTTCCACTGAGAGTATCAGGGAAGGCTTCCTCTAGGAGGCAGCATTTGAGCTTACCTTGAAGGGACAGGAAAAGTATTTCCAGCAGGGAAATGGCATTCATTTATCTATTCATCTATCCATGCAAGTACCCACCCAATTAACAAATAGTTACTGGGCACTTACATTCTGTTAGGCACTATGCTGGTAGCTAACAACAGAATTTTCAGTAAAAAGAGACAAGAGTCCCTGCCCTTGGGGAGCTACTGGGAAGGCAGATATTAACCAAAGCATCAAACCTACACGCATAAATTGCAGTGTAGCCAATACCATGAGGGGTGCTCCAAGTTCTGTCCAAGGCTCTGACAGGGACATCTGACCCAGAAGAGACATTAAGGAGGGTGTTGCTGAGGAAGTGATGGCAGAACTGAGATCCGAAGGGTGAGTCAGAGACATCCAGGCAGAAAGAGGAGATTGTGGCAATCCTGACTGAGGGAGTAGCATGCTCCAAGGTGGAATTGATGAGAAGGAAGAATTGAAGTAGGCCAGGAAGCTGGCATGTGGCGATTGGGGAATAGTGCATGAGAGACAAAGCTGCAGGGGGGTCTTGGTGAGAAGCCCTTGCCCTTTATTCTAAGAACACTGGAAAATCTTGGAAATATTTGATTGATGTCCTTGTGTGGAGAGGAGGTAGGAGGCAGCAAGGTGAGAATTTTATTTGGAAAGATCATCTGGCTGAGATGTGGAGGATGAGGGCCAGAGTGGACAAATTGGTGGTTCAGCAAGAAATAGTGTGGTGGCCAGGACTGGGAGGGCAGCAAGGGGATAGGGAGAAATGATGTCAAGAGATATCTGGGGTCAGTCAGCCACATTATAAGGTTTGGTAGGGGCAAGGGAGGTGTTTAGGATACTCCTGGCTTTCAGGACAGGAGAGATGGCAGTGCCAATCCCCTAGATAAGGAAAAGAGGCAGCATGTGCTGTGAGGAGTCAGAGGTATGAAAATCTGGTTAATATTGTATTTCCCCAAGACTATAAGTTCCCTGAGGGCAGGGACTCTGCTTCTTCTTACTCAAAATTGTACATTTGGCAGCCAGAAAGATGTCTGACAGATAGCCAGTGCTCAGTAACTACTTGTTAATTCAATGGATAGTTGGATGAGTGAATGACTCTGGTTTTGGACATGTAAAGTTTGAGGTATTTTAAGACATGCAAGAGGACATACTAGTTAAAAAGCTAGATATACGGGCTGCAGCTTAGGAGAGAGGTCTGGATGGGAGCTATTGCTGCATCAATGTCCAAGGAAAGGAGCTCAGGAGGGAAGATAAACCAGCCCTTGATTCAGTCTTCAGGAATTCCAGCGAGCCAGGGTCAGAGGGTGGAGGGATGTGCACAAAGAAGAAAGAAAAAGAGCAGCCAAAGCCAGGGGGAGTGTTTCAAGAAGGACAGAATGGCCAACGGTGTCAATTGCAAGTAAGATGAGAACTGAAGACTGTCCTTTGGGTTTAGCAACACTGAGGTCATCAGTGACCTTTGTGGAAGCTGTTTTTGTAGAGTGATGGGGTATAAGCCAGATTGGAGGCGGTGAGGAGTGGGAGGTGATGAAACAATGACAGGGAGTAGACGCAAGTCTTAGGAAAAGTTTGGCAGTGAAAAGAAAGAAAGTTGGGCAGGTACTGAGCAAAAGCAGGAATGTGCTGGGCACATTTGAGAAGTAGCAACAGCCTAATATGGCTAGAACAGAAGTTCTTGTGCATTTTTTCCTGCCCCAACATCCCTTGATGAACAGACACCCCAGGTTATTAACAGAAACCAGATTATCAGGAGGAGGAGTTGATTTCATTGGGGTGATGAGCTTGATTTTTGGAGATGTTCACTTCGCAGGGGGCTTGAGGAGCAGACAAGGGGAGAGAGAAGTCTGTAGGAGAGCTGGAAATATGGGTCTAGAGTGACATCTGCAAACTACAGCCATGGTCCAAATCCAGTCTGCCACCTGTTTTTGTATGGCCAGCACACCAGCTAAGAATGGCTTTTACATTTTTAAATGATTGAAAAAAATCAAGAGAAGCATAATACTTTGTGACGTACAAAATGTCTATGAAATTTGAGTATCAGTGTCCATAAATAAAGTTTTATTGGAACACAGCCACACTCATTCATTTACAATATTGTCTGTGGCTGCTTTTGTGCTACTACGGCAGTTGAAGAGTTGAGACAGAGACCATTGGCCTGCACAGCCTAAAATATTTGCTATCTGATCCCGGGCAGAAGAAGTTTGCCAATCCTTGGTCTAGGGCGTAGGAGAGCAATCAGAGCAACTTCCTGTCTGTCAACATTATGGAAAAGAATGAAGTGAAATGGGATGGACACGCTGCATTAAGGAAAACAGTGGCTGGCCCTTTGTGGGGTGTGGAGGAGATGGCAATAGCCTGATACCTCTGGGTCTGTGAGGGACATTTGCTGTGTCCTCCTCTTGCTGATGCCATGAGCAGGCCCCCCACAAGTCTCGATATAAAGGGAGCATCTTCAAGGAAACATTTCCCTTCCCCAAGTGAGTCCTCTGCTGTCTTAAACAAAGCTTCTTTCCCTTCTTATAGAACTTGTCACCATGGCAATTAAATAATTATTCGTGGAACTCTTGGTTTAATGCCTGTCTCGCCCACTGGACTGGGAGATGCTGTGGTAATGACTTAAGGGATCAAGCTCTAGAGATGGGCTGCTTGGCTCAACCACAAAAAAATCCTTGAACAAATTTCTTAAGCAATTAAACTTTAGTTTCCTCACTTGTAATATGGGAATAATAACTCCTAATGTGCCAGCCTATTGAAAGGATTAAAGGTGAGGTAGGCAAAGCACTCGGCACAAAATAGATAATAAATGAGAGACATTATAATTAGTTCTAAGATTCATCAGAGATTAATGGGACCACGATAGGAGGTGTCAACTCCCTTTAGGTCTCAAGGGTGGGGTCACAACCACACTGAATGAGTGAAAAGAAAAAAACTAACATATACATTAGTGTACAGGTACACTAGTCATCAAGGGCAAGCAACAATAGGTATAAATATCTACATGTGTGTGGCATGTGGCCAACAAAGAGGAAGGGGTCCCTTTCGCTAAATAACAAGGGTGATGGAGCAGGATCACGGAAATCTGGGCCAAGGGATTCATAATTTGAAGTTTCTCCATTGGGAGAAGAATGCTTTTTTAATTCGCAAATTGACCAAGAGTAGCCTACTTAGCCCAACATCTCTATCGTTAAGTGGCCTCCTTGATACTTTGAAACAGGTAACTGTGGCTCTCAGGGAATCCTAGGAGACCACTGCTCCAGAATCTCATCTCCAGGGAGAAGCATGTGTTGGGTGTGTCAGGCAAGCACAAACTTAATATAGTTGCTCAGATCTAGGGAAGATTATTTTTCTTACGTTGAAAGAGACAAACACTCACTGAGCATCTACTGTTTAGAAGGCAGACACTGTGTTAGAGGTTTTACCTGGATTGTCTGGTATAACCATTCACTTAGTCAGCAATTGAGTTCTAACAGGCACTATATAAGATGTCAGGGATGCAGTGGGATCAGGGAGACAAGCAAACAGATCATAACCACAGAGTGACAAGTACCACAATAGAGTGGGACCAGAGCAGAGAACCAGCACCTAATCTGGTCTTGGCAGGGTAGGGTGCAAGAAACTTTCCTAGAAGGAGTGAGACCCAGGTGGAACACTGAAGCCTAAATGACTAGTAGGTTAGCCAGGTGAAGGGGAGCTGTGGGTAAAGGGTTGGGGGCAGCAGAACATTCCAGGCAAAGGAAAGAGCAAGCCCTACAGCCTGGCAGTAAGAGACAGACAGTTCATTAGGGCAGCAGTCCCAACTTTTTGGCACCAGGGACCGTTTTCATGGAAGACAATTTTTGCACAGACTGAGGGGAAGAGAGGGGATGGTTTCGGGATGATTCAAGCACATTACATTTATTGTGCACTTTATTTCTATTATTATTACATTGTAATATATAATGAAATAATTATACAACTCACCATAGGTTGGGGACCCCTGCATTTGGGGAATTGCCAGCAGTTCACTATGGTTGGAGCAGAAAAAGTCTGCAGCAGTGAGCACAAGCCTGGTCATAAAGGATTGATATGCCTGGAAGAGAGTTACCGGATTTAGCGAATAAAAATACAGGTTGCTAAGCCTGATGAACACTCCCTCAGTCAGGTGGTCACGGTCACCATCAACAGTGATAAGTCATGTGGACAGTATAAATCCTTAGTAAGATGTGAGGAGAATGGCTCTTTACCTCTGTGGTCTTCCTCCCAAAAACACATTACCCCAGCCTAATCATGGGAAAAACATCATACAGACCCAATTTGAGGGACAGTCTACAAAACTCCTGACCAATACTCTTCAAAACTGTCAAGGTCATCAAAAACAAGGAAAGTCTGAGACGCTGTCACAGCCAAGAGGAGCCTGAGGAGACGTGACGACCTAATGTAATGTGGTGTCCTGGATGGGATCCTGGAACAGAAAAGGACATTAGGGAAAGACCAAGGAAATCTAATAAAGTATGTACTTTAGTTTATGATAGTACATCAATATTAGTTTATTAATTGTGATAAATGTATCATAATGATGTGAGATATTAATAATAGGGGAAACTGCGTATTGGGTATATGGCAACTCTGTACTATCTTTATAATTTTTCTGTAAATCTAAAATGATTTTAAAATAAAAAGTTTATTTAAAAATACAGGATGCCCTGTTAAATCTGAATTTCAGATAAACAGTGACTTTTTTTAGTGTATGTATATCCCATGCAATATTTGGAGCATAATTATACTAAAATACTATTCAGTGTTTATCTGAAATTCAAATTTTACTGGGCATCCTGGCAACTCTGCCTGGAAAAGAGTTTACCCTGGGAACCGGAAGGAGAGTAGTGAGGAGCTACTGAAGGTCATAGCCAGCAAGTGCATGCCGTACAACTTCTACAGTAGATGTGCAGATGAGGAAACTGAGGCTTGGTGATCTTACCAGTCTCCTTGCTCATTTAGTGGGGAACAAGGATCTGAATACAGGCCTGCCTCATCCCAAGCCTATATCCATCTAATTACATACCTATGCCTCACAGAACTCTTTCTGGAAACATCCACAAGGATTCACTTTTGCTGAAAAAGAATGAAGGAGGATCACTGAGGAGATGCTGAGCCTGGAGGACTCTGGAAAAATCAGGCAAGTGCTCCTGAGCACCAAAACTCAGGCCTTCCTCAAAACACAGGGCCAGCTTCCTGCTGGGCACTGGTTCCCAGCTGAGGTCTCCCTGTCCTTTATCTGTGGCCCTCACCACACAGTCAAACCAGACACTCAGAGATATGAACTGCAACATTGGAAGGGACTTCAGGGGCCATTTATCTATCATCCCCCCTACCCCGCTTTGAGCAGGATTCTCATCTACAGTTGTCCCCATGAATGTCACCTCCTTGGTCTGGCCCTTAACCCTTGGCTCCAGCTTGTGGCAGTCTTTCCTCACCTTTAAGTCATTGCTTCCAATTTGTTCAGTTGTCAGAAAGCAGCTTATCAAGCTAATTAGACCTGTGTGCTAAGAGTCAATGGTCTCTGAACAAGGGTCCAAAAAGCTCTTCAGTGAGGAAAGAAAAACTCTGTATTATATATTCCAGCTGCTCAGGGATCTTTGGGGCTTATCTCCTCCCTATCTTGTTACAAACACGTGACACTGCTGTATACCTGGGTTCTGCAAAGATGAGGTTAAATAACTACATTTAGCCTAAAATAAGAAGTGCATTAGCTTATTTTAGTAGCACCTGGAAGAACACAGAGGGGCAACAGAGGGTGACGTGTACTCGGCCAGTAAAGTCTCCTACAGGAAATTATTGACGCCAGCCAGCTGCTCCAGGTCCCTGCTGGGCTGTTTCTCCTCCTCTCCTATCTCTCAGTGGACAGCCATCCTGCTGTGGCTTGCCAGCTCTGGAAGACAAAGAGGGCAAAGCTCTCAGTCTGCTGCGTGCCTATCTCCAACACATCCCCTCCTGAAGCCACCAACAAACGGAGCCCTGCCAGGGGTGGGGGCGGGAGGAAGTGTCCAGCAATCCTCTTTTCTCTAGAAATGGGATTGGAAATGGAGTAATCGTCTAAATGGGCAGTCCTGATGAGTCGATAAGCATAACTCCCATTTTATTACGGTGATGAGGCCGCCGGAGCGAGCGTAATCCCTCTGCCAGGCTCGGGGAGATTGCCAGGCAGCCAGCAGCCGTCACTCCACCCCTCCACCACGGCTGCATTAGTCTGATGGGAAGAGGCTGAGCTCCAGACAAACTGCATTTCATAATGGCATTTAAAAGCACAGATCCTGGGTCATGCCAGGGGCCAGGACACTGCTGACCAAACTCCCTCTCCCCTTGACGCTGCACTCCGGCTCCCCTAAACACCGATGGGGCATCCATGGTCCAAATGCAGGGCCACTCTCAGCCAGGAAAGGTGAAGATGTCAGAGAAGACCCCACCTTAAAATGGATTGAGGAAACATGATATACTGGAAAAACAATGGGTTCTAACCCCTAGCAATCCCACTAACTCTTGGGGCCTCTGTTTCTGTGTCATTTATAAGGTTCTTTCCTGCTTTCCCATGTAAAGACACACAGATTCATGACTCTCCAACCCAGTAGGAATTCCACCCTTATAGATTAATTCCTTTGTTTTCTAAAGGCTGCTTTATCTTGTATACTTTCCTGTTGAAATTATAATCTTCTACTTTATTAATGAAAATTCTTTTTTGAGACAAGGTCTTGCTCTATCGCCTGGGCTA
>CAUYSK010092981.1:0-21446 GCA_963575035.1 Avahi laniger | reverse complement strand
TCACTGTGGTTTTGATTTGCATTTCCCTAATGATTAGTGATGCTGAGCATTTTTTCATATGTTTGCTGACTATTATTCTGTCTTCTTTTGAAAAGTTTCTGTTCATGTTCTTTGCCCATTTATTGATGGGGTTGTTTGATTTTTTTCTTGTTGATTTTTTTAATTTCTGTATAGATTCTTGTTATCAGCCCTTTATCAGATGTGTAGAATGCAAATATTTTTTCCCATTCTGTAGGTTGTCTGTTTGCTGTAATGATAGTTTCCTTGGCTGTGCAGAAGCTTTTAATTTGATTTTAATTTATTTTTGTTTCTGCTGTGATTGCTTTGAGGTCTTCTTAATAAATTCTTTGCCTAGGCCAATGTCTGTAAGAGTTTTTTCAACATTTTCTTGTAGAATTCTTAAGGTTTCACACCTTAGATTTAAGTCTGTTATCCATTTTGAGTTGATTTTTGTGAGAGGTGTTAGGTGGAGATCCAATTTCAATCTTCTGCATGTAGTTATCTAGTTTTCTCATCACCATTAATTGAATAGAGATTCTTTTCCCCATTGTATATTTTTGTCTGCTTTGTCAAAGATTAGATGACAGTGTGAGGATGGTTTTATATCTGGATTCTCAGTCCTCTTCCAAAGATATATATGTCTGTTCTTGTGCCAGTACCATGCTGTTTTGGTTACTACAGCCTTGTAGTAAAGCTTGAAGTCTGGTAGACTGATGCTTCCCAATTTGTTCTTTTTGCTTAAGATTGTTTTGTGTATACGAGGTCTTCTGGTTCCATAGGAAGCGTTGAATGCTTCTATTTTTGTATTTGTGTGCATTCATCCCTCTGCTTAGTTTAATTTCCAGTTTAGCCATTTCACCTAAAGCCACTGAGCTTGCAGACTTGCACGGGCATCACCTACCCCTGCAACACCATCTTGCCTTCTGTGTTGCTGAGGCTGAGGCAGGGTGGGGGGAGGGGAAGCATTCGCTGAGCTGGGAAATCTTTTTGCCATCTAGCAACTGTGTGGTTAAAAATTTATTCTGGATTTTCATCTCTGGCAGTTCCATTACACGTCTGATTGCCCTGGGTTAGAATTTGGGCATGCAGTGATGGCCTCAGAATATAGTTTTATTTAAAGCTTAGTGGCAAGTACACTGACGTATTAATTGTGCATATATTTCAGTGGTGGGATTATGGGTAATTTTCCCCTCTGTCCTTCAGGGTTTTCTGGGGGTTTTTATTTTGTATGTCACTGTGTGTTTTAGCTTGGGCAGCTATGACGCATTACTATAGACTGTCCTAGCATTGTGTCTAATAAAAAGAACATGGGCATGACAGTCAGGCACACCTGGGTTTGAATCCTAGCACTGCCAGTTAGTATCTGTGCGAGTTTGGCCACAACATGTATTGTCTCTAGGCCTCACTTCCCCATATGGGAATTGAGGTATTGCTGTCCATCTCTCAGGATTGTGGGATCCTTAGATGAAACAGCATGTGCAAGTTCTCTCCAATTGTTGTTACACTCCTTTTTTAGAGATGGGGTGTCGCTGTGTTGTCCTGGTGAGACAACATCGCCTGATCATGCCATGGCATGCAGTGGCGTGATCATAGTGCTCTGTGGCCTCCGATTCCTGGGCTCAAGCTATCCTCAGGCCTTAGCCTCCTGAGTAGCTGGGACTACAGGCACCCACCTCCATGCTGGGCTCCTTATGCCCCTTCTTCACCAAAGTGCCCTCAGTGTGGTGAGTGCTGAAGGCATGGAGATGCTGACTGGCAGCTATCTGTTCTTGTGTGATTTCAGTGATCTGCAGAATGCAGCTGCTGGCTCCTTCGCCTCTGCCTTTGCTGCGCTGGTGCTGTGCCCCACAGAGCTTGTGAAGTGCCGGCTGCAGACCATGTTTGAGATGGAGACATCGGGAAAGATAACCAAAAGCCAGAAGTAAGCACCACTCCGGCACGAACATTAGGTCTCTGTTGCCCTGGTGTATTGAGTGTTTTTTCATTTCACACTGCATTAAAAGTTAAGTGGCAGATAGGGAGACAGATTTATCTACTCCAAAATATTGTTTCTAGAACTCTTTCCCCGATAAGAGGATAATTTTCTGAAAGTATGTCCGTGATAGTGGCACTCACCGCCCACCCCCTAGAACATCTTAGGTAGATGTTTAATGCCCCAGAAGTGGAGAAGCCAGGAGCTTACCACCCCTTTTGGCCTCTGGGGTGCATAACGCATGATCTTCAGCCACATTTGGAGGCACATAGCTTTCGAACTTCACCTGCTGAGCCATCATAAGTGCCAATTTGGATTCTGAGATGCATGTTTGGTGCCCATTCTTAGGTTGCACGTGGGTATTCAGGCTGATCATCCCAGATCCTAGTGGTAACTTACTTTACCCCTTCCCGCTCGATCCTTCAAGTGTACCTGCGAAGGGCCCGAGTTCTGAAAAGATTCATCAAAACCCTTGTAAGCATAGCTACTCCTCAGTGATCAAATTGCTCTCCAGCTAGCCTTAAACAGAGTCTTGTTACCCTGGGATATGTGTCATATACAAAACGATTCATTTGAATTTAAAAGCAATTTATTATCCTTATAATCTCAAAACTTGCTTATTTATCTTGACATCTATCTGAGTGAAGTTTTGGTCGAGGATATTGCTGTGGTTAACTCAAAGCCTGTAAATCTGCTCGAAAAAACCAGGCGATCAATTGATCAGTTATCAGTCACCTTCCAGGGAAAATAGGGTTTGTAATTATGCCCTATTTTCTGCACCCTTGAGATTCACTGCAACCAACTTGAATCTAATATTCATTGCCTAGAAATCCAAGAAGTAAAAGTCTTTAAAACTTTTTATTGAAATATAATATACACACAATATCATCCATACACATACAAGTCATAAGTGCAGTTCTGCGAACAGTTATGAAATTTATGTGCCTTTGTAACCAGTGCCCAGATTTATAATTAGAGCATTAATAGCACCCAGAAAGCTGCCCTTATGTCCCTTAGAAATAGTTTAAGGTCATCTAAAGATAGTGATAGTTATATCCAAAGGACTCAGGCAGACAGACACCTGGCAAGAAAGTAAATATTGGTTGGCTTTGTATTTGAGGTGCAGCATTGTTGACAGAGGTGTACTTGGGGCTAAGATGGATTGAAGGCAGGTCAGTTGTGTTGGACTGGGTGACTCTGTCACATTTGCAGACAGCAGTGCTGCAGGAAGGCCCTGGTTAATGCGGAATACCTGGTGGGGCCTTCTGGAGCTCTCAGAAAGAAACAGCTGTAACAAAGCTTGTGGCCTTTATTACCTTGGGGCTTGATCCTCCATCTGTCTAAGCCCCTTCTGCTCTCTGAGAACAGGGTGAGGAGAGGAGTCACTAGGTCATACCAAGCATGTAACGTCTCACCCTGTTCTTAGGGATAAGAGCTGCCGCGGTACCCACTGTTGTGAAGAGGAATCGGTGGACAAAAAGTGTTCTGTGTTCCGGCTGCTATAGGGGCAGGGCTCTGATCTGCTTAACAGAAATTCTCCTGCATCCCTGCTGCTCTAAGAATTAAATTTTTGGTGCTTTTTGTATAATAAGAGCTGCAGCTCAGTTCTCAGAATTTCTTTTTTCTTGCCTTCAAGTAACATTTACTCCTTTGCTTGTTTTTCTGCTCTAAAACAAAACAAAAACTCTAAACAGTTGAACAGATTTCCCAAAAACATACCACAAAGTTTGAGGAAATAGCAAACAAGACAAGGGACTGGGCAATACAATGCCGTTTTATTCTTGCTGAGTTTATACAACTCCTTATTGTAATTACAGTTTGCACTTACTGTTGAAAAAATGAATATTAGCTTTGATTATTACATCTTTGCTAATGTGACTTCTAGAAATGTATGCATCCATTTTAATAAAATTTCTTAACCCGTAATTTAGATGACAAAACTTGTTATAACTAACTATGCTCTCTGAGATATTTCCTTCACACAGAAGGATGCCTTTTATTCTCAGGATTCCTGGTTCCTTCTTTTTTTTTTTTTTTCAAAATCAGCTGCTTCCTTACTAGTGCTCGATCAAATCTGTTAATTGGGTGTGAGTATTAATGTCCTCCTTCCGTCTCCACCTGCTGTAACAGTGTCTATCACTTCGTGTCTCCTCCCAGTACAGTCTGGTCTGTTGTGAAGAGTATCCTTAGAAAGGATGGCCCCTTGGGCTTCTACCATGGACTCTCCAGCACTTTACTTCGGGAAGTACCCGGCTATTTCTTCTTCTTTGGTGGCTATGAACTGAGCCGATCATTTTTTGCATCAGGGAGATCAAAAGATGAACTAGGTAAGTGGGTTTGCATTGGCAGCAGTGGGGTACGATGGTGTCTGCTTCCCAGAGGTGTGGTTTCTGCGGATTCTCTGCCCTTTGTGTCCCCTCTCCACAGGGGGTCCACCTGGCACAGTGGAAGTTTCTGGATGCTGGAAAGTGACATGGTGGCAGGCAATTGCTAGCACCCCAGGCTTGGTAATTTCCTCAGGACAGAAGCTGAAGCACATCTCAAATTTTTTTTACTGGAATAACATTATTTTTTCTGAATCCATTTTAGGGGAGAAGAAATATAGAGATCACTTCCCCCATGGGGAAATCACCTATAAATAATCTTATAATCTTAAGACTTGGTGATAAATCTTGATAGTGTTGAGAACAGCGAACAGCATGGTTCTTTCTAGCTTATCCTGTTTAGCTGCTTGACACAACCACGTGCAACGTTTGGCTCACACGAGTTTTTCTTAACCGTCTCCCTTCAGTGTGTCGGATCTATTACAGGATTAGCCAAGCCCCCATACTTAACAGCTATGTTCAAGAAGGCAGTTCTTGTTTTTAATGGTAAAGGAAGAAACAGGGCTGTTGGGTGTTAAAATGAGTGAGTGGGAAAGCTGAAAAAAGACGAGGGCTGTGACTGGCCTCTATTCTTACGCCCCAGGCTAAGTTGTTGCTACGCTGCTGGAGGCCTGCTGGTAGCAGAGGGCCTGCCCTCTCGGGGCTGGAGGGCCACAGTACCTTGGTGACCAGACTAAAATAACACTCACTAGGATGTCTTGTCCTGGCAAGACCCAGGTCTACCGCTGGGTCTAAGACACAAATGAAACCTCGTATTCCTAGAGCTTGATGACAAGAGCTTTGACAGTTTCCTCAAAGAATTGTGTTCCGTAGCGTCAGCATTTTTATTTTCACCTCCCTGCAGCCATTACTGCATCGACCTCTGGAAATGTCACATCAGTGGTTTTTTTTTTTTTTTTTTTTTTAAATCAGTGGTTCTTGAGACAAAATACCATTTGCTATTTTTTCTTTCTAGGCCCTGTCCCTCTGATGTTAAGTGGTGGAGTTGGTGGAATTTGCCTCTGGCTTGCTGTATACCCAGTGGATTGTATCAAATCCAGAATTCAAGTTCTTTCCATGTCTGGAAAACAGGCAGGATTTATTGGAACCTTTATAAATGTTGTGAAAAATGAAGGTGAGTCTGCTAATTGCAGAAACAGTTGACACGTATGGAATGATTGGTCATTTCACTGCTAGGCTTGTTGAAGTTTGATCAGATGTATAATTGCTCTATTCTCCCTGCCTCATATCCTTTTGTAGCACTGTATATTAACCCATATTTGTGGGTTTCTGTTTTCAGATCCTTTACTTTAGCTTACTTAAGTACTTAATCCTTGGGCCAGGTACCTGTCAGCATTCTTTGTCCTAAACAGCCTGGAAGGAACTTTTAAAATATGGGCTTTTTCAAAAGGAATAAATGCTTTGAAGTTAGCACTACCTGTTCTACATAATACCTGTATTATCTGAAGATGGTCTCTAACAGTACCACTAAGGGATTTAAAAGAATGTACAGTATCCTTAATGCTAAGACTTCTAGAATCAGAAATGGACTGAGCAATTTCAGAAGGTCATTTGCTATCAATTTTTAGAATTATGCAGGAGGCTAAAGATTTTCTTTCTTTTTTTTTATTTCAGCATATTATAGGGGTACAAATGTTTAGGTTACATATATTGCCTTTGCTCCACCCAAATCAGAGCTTCAAGCATGTCCATCCTCCAGATGGTGTGCACTGCACCCATCAGGTGTGAATATACCCATCCCTTCCTCCCCCCTCCCATGTTCCCAACACCCGATAAATATTACTACTATATGTGCACTTAAGTGCTGATCAGTTAATACCAATTTGATGATGAGTACATGTGTTGCTTGTTTTTCCATTCTTGGGATACTTCACTTAGTAGAATGGGTTCCAGCTCTATCCAGGAAAATACAAGAGGTGCTATATCACCATTGTTTCTTATAGCTGAATAGTACTGCATGGTATACATTTACCACATTTTATTAATCCACTCCCATATTGATGGGCACGCGGGTTGTTTCCACATCTTTGCAATTGTGAATTGTGCCGCTATAAACATTTGCGTGCAGATGTCTTTTTTATAGATTGTCTTTTGTTCTTTTGGGTAAATGCCCAGTAATGGGATTTCTGGATCAAATGGTGGTTCTACTTATAGCTCTTTGAGGTATCTCCACATTACTTTCCACAGAGGTTGCACTAGTTTGCAGTCCCACCAGCAGTGTATGAATGTTCCTATCTCTACGCATCCACGCCAACATGTTTTGGGACTTTTTGATAAAGGCCATTCTCACTGGAGATAAATGATGTCTCATTGTGGTTTTGATTTGCATTTCCCTGATGATTAGAGATGTCAAGCATTTTTTCTTATGTTTGTTGGTCATTACTCTGTCTTCTTTTGAAAAGTTTTTGTTCATGTCCTTTGCCCACTTTTTGATAGGATTGTTTGATTTTTTTTCTTGCTGATTTTCCTGAGTTCTGTGTAGATTCTAGTTATCAGCCCTTTATCAATGTGTAGCATGTGAACATTTTCTCCCATTCTGTAGGTTATCTGTTTGCTCTTGTGATAGTTTCCATGGCTCTGCAGAGCTTTTTACTTTGACCAGATCCCATTTATTTATTTTTGTTGTTGCTGTGATTGCCTTTGGAGTCATCTTCATAAATTCTTTGCCGAGGCCAATGTCTACAAGAGTTTTTCCAAAATTTTCTTCTAGAATTGTTAAGGTGTCACGCCTTAGGTTTAAGTCTGTTACCCACCGTGAGTTGATTTTTGTGAGAGGTGAAAGGTGCAGATCCTGTTTCAGTCTTCTACATGTGGCTATTCAGTTTTCCCAGCCCCATTTATTGAATAAGGATTCTTTCCCCCAGTGTATGTTTTTGTCTGCTTTGTTAAAGATTAGATGGCTGTATGAGGATGGTTTTATATCTGGGTTCTCAGTTCTGTTCCATTGGTCTTTGTCTCTGTTCTTGTGCCAGTACCATGCTGTTTTAGTTATATAGCTTTGTAGTATAGCTTAAAGTCTGGTAAATTGATACGTTCCAATTTGTTCTTTTTGCTTAAGATTGTTTTTGCTATATGGGGTCTTCTCTAGTTCTATACAAAGTGTAGCATTATTTTTTCTAGATCTGCAAAAAATGATGTTGGTATTTTAATAGGGATTGCATTGAATCTGTAGACCACTTTCGGTAGTATAGACATTCTAACAACAGTGATTCTGCCGACTCATAAGCATGGTATGGTTTTCCACCTGTTTATGTCCTCTGCTGTTTCCTTCCTCAGTGTTTTGTAGTTCTCCCTGTAGAGTTCTTTTACCTCCTTAGTTAAATATATTCTGCAACCAGTAAGTAAAGACCTGTCCTAGCATCCACTATACATCTTAAAACTTGGGCTATGAACTCCTTTGTTTTGATTTTAAAAAGAGCACAGTAACACAGAAACCATTTAATTTGTATCTCAAATAGAAGATGGACATCTTGTATATTATTAATAGTAACACCCCTCCCCCAGCTTTAAGTGTTTGTGTAACATTTTATAGTTTTACAAAGTACTTACACCTTCCATATCTAATTCAATCTTCAGAACACCCTGGACAATGCTAATACTAGAAACAGGTCTCTGACTTCAAGGTTGATGTTCTTGCTGCTGACCCCTCTGGCTCCGTGTTGCCTCTGTCTGGCCATGTCAGGCCTCCAGTCTGCCCCATCTTTATACCGGGAGTTAACCAGGCAGGGAATTGGTGTATGTTACCTGAACATCGGTCACTTTTGCCAGGAGACCCAACACTTCTCCTTGTTTTGTTCGCCTATTTAGGGAAACCTGGAAATCCAAGTCCTTCCATCATTTTTGGTTTTTAGTGCTGTTGTGTGAATCTGTACTTGTAAATATATACTGTGCTACACAGCTGTGTGGGGTATCCCGAAGGAGGAGATTGTCAGTCTTTGATCACCTTTTTATATTCTAGGAATAACGGCCTTATATTCTGGACTGAAGCCTACTATGATTCGAGCGTTCCCTGCCAATGGGGCACTATTTTTGGCCTATGAGTATAGCCGGAAGTTGATGATGAGCCAGTTGGAAGCACACTGAAGTGTCCTGGTGGGCATGGAGCCAAGCACAGGTGTTGAGGACTACAGTTCATCTCAGGGTTTCTTGGAGTACAAGACCAGAGTGGAATTATTTTGGTTTCTAGGGAATTTTGTTTTTGTCTTCCCTTCTTCTACCCTGAATCTTAAACTTTATGGAAGGACCTCTATTTTACATCATATAGTTTTTGCCTATGAGTGTAATGAAAGAGAAAAGTTGCTGTTGCTTGGTAGAATATACAGGGTGGCCAGGGGCCCTATGCACCTAATTTGAAAGGCTGAGTGTAGCCCTGTCAGAGTTTTTGCCTAAAACTGTACTTGTCCATGCAGTTTGGACAGTTACGTGATGAGGGAAACACAATTCGGTTCTATGTTTAATCTCAAGTGTTACCAGAAAAGCCCAGAGGTGACCATATTTCATGAAGATAGTTATAAATGATTGCTTAACCCATTCTAGATGTAGGGTCTCTTTTAAAGTCTGCTTAATGTGGGTACTGTTCTAAGTGGCTGAACTGTAAAAAAAAAAAAAAAAAAAAAAAAAATTTTTCATCTGGTGCTTGAAAACTAAAATATCCCTCTAGATTTTTAAGAGAATGGATATACTTGCATACCGGTGTGGCTTCCACATTCTGTAGTTAAAGTTTCAGAGTAGGCATCCCGGATTTTCCCAGGATGCTCTACTCTTGAAATAATGCCATTCATTTCCCAGTCGGGATCATGTTCCACGCTGCGACAGTATGGCCAGGCGTGGCCTGGAGGACCAGGCCTTTGGAAAACAGCGCGGCCTTCACAGCTTCCCTTCTGCTCTGCCAAAGGGCTGCTCCTCTGCGGGGCTTTAGGTTGAGGAAGCCGCTGAGGGGATTGGCGGCGCTGCTGTGCTTTCGTGAAGACCCACGTGGCTGACAGCAACTCTTAATTTCTGTCTCTGGGTCCAGGCCTGGGTAGGATTCCAGGGTGTTCTCTTGGCCCATCTGGGACTATCCGTTTTGGACCACTCACTGTCCTCTCTGCCTCCACCAATCAGGAAACCCTTCCAAGGAACAGAGAGCGTCAAAGCCAGGGGAAGCTTTTGTTCCCTGTTTGGTGATTGAGTGACAGTACTCGCGGGTGAGTCCTCTCCTCTCAGACATAACTAGCAAGAACTTAGTGCCTGTACTCCGCAGTGAGTGATGTCAGGGCTGACCCATCCTCAGACTTACTCGGGGATCCGTAACCCCCTGCCATGCTTTTACGGTGTAGGAGCCTTCTACATTTGGTACTGGCGGTGAGTTTTAATGACTGTATGTGAGACGTGACTTTATAAAGCAACGGGACATAAGTAATTTTATGAAACCATGCTGTATGTATGTATGTATTCACTGACTTGAAAAACCAACCAAACCCCACAGTTCATCTGATCCCCACAGACTTGGGGATGGGCAGCTGTTCTTTGGCCATATGGCATAAGAGGATCATTTTTGTCACTACTAAAGTCGGACTTACCATTCTGTGCTGCTCCAAGACCAGCAGGGTCTCTCTGAATACAGAGTCGTCTTAAGCAGCCTGCAGAGCTGATGGCAAGCAGGCTAACAGTGTCAACAGTCCACACCATGGGTGTCTGTTCCTGTCGACAGAATATAAATGCTGTGCAAAACCTCCGGTTTCCTTAAGCTTTTTGCTACTTGTGAAGCCTCCGAGGCAACTCCAGCCATGGTGCCAGAAGCAAGAGGGTCAGAGAAACCAGAGGCCGATAAACAGTGGGGGCTTTTGCGGAGGGGGTGCCTGTCCTGCCTGTTGTGCTCCAGAGCTATGGCTGGTCTTCCATTTGCCTTTTCTTTAAGAGAAAATAACTTTTCTACTTTGCTTTTCTCTCCGTACTTAAATGGCCTGGAGCTTCTGAGTGGTGCTTCATCTGAACGGGCCTGGATTGAAGCAAAATAGAAAATGGGACTGGCTTCCACCAGGAAGTGAACCGCTTCAGTGTCCACAGTCCCCTGCCTGGGGCCCAGGAGGTAGTCAGAGTTAGCCCTGTTGGCAGCAGATCTTCTCATAGGTCATCCATTAAAGATTTAACTAACTGTCTTCAGCAAGCAATAGTCTGAGGCAAGTGGGAGTGAAGAATGGAAACCTGAGTCAGGAAAATTTTTTTTTTTTCATTCTGTTTGCTTAATTCATGGTTCAGTATTTGGGTACAACTTGTACCATTTTCAGATCTGTACTCCAGACAAAAATATAGTAACTTGAAATGTTATGTTTAAAGAGATTTGAAAATTCTATCATCATTAAATTATTTACCTAATATTTGAGTCTATGATGAATTTTGTTTAAGTGTTTTATGTCCATGCTAAGAACCAACTGTCAGGAATGTTAAAGAGTTATGTATTTCAAGGTGGTGGTTTTATTGCAACAAGCATTGTATTTCCTCAGCAAAATTTCTGATACAATTTTACTATAGGTAAGGTGACAGAAACACAAGTTTGTATACATTGCAGTTACGCCCTCTAGATTTATTCTCTCCCTCTGCCTCTCTCCCCCTTTATTTTTAAAAATAAACTGCTTTCTATTAAGTTTTGGATGATTCTATTAAGTTAGTAAATTCTATTTAGGAAAACTGATATCATTCTGATATAAGTTTCTTGAGTTGAGAGAATTATTCACTTTGGGTTTTAAGAAAGCAGTGCCCGAAGAGGCCCTAAACAAGTTTCATTTATGTAAGCAAAATTGTGTGGGACGGGGAGGGTTAGGGAGGAGTAACCTTAACTGTAACCTCCTTATGGCAAAAAGAAAGATTCGTGCCGGGCGCGGTGGCTCACGCCTGTAATCCTAGCACTCTGGGAGGCCGAGGTGGGCGGATCGTTCTGAGCTCAGGAGTTCGAGACCAGCCTGAGCAAGAGCGAGACCCCGTCTCTACCACAAATAGAAAGAAATTAATTGGACAGCTAAAAATATATATAGAAAAAATTAGCTGGGCATGGTGGTGCATGCCTGTAGTCCCAGCTACTCGGGAGGCTGAGACAGTAGGATTGCTTGAGCCCAGGAGTTTGAGGTTGCTGTGAGCTAGGCTGACGCCACGGCACTCGCCCTAGGCAAGAGAGTGAGATTCTGTCTCAAAAAAAAATATATTAACATTTCAAGCAGTCCAGGAGCAGCCATTAGGCAAACACCAAAGCTTGCTTCCCTGGTGAGATCTGTAACTGAGCTCACCGGGTAAGTTCAAAGACACACCTGTCTTCCCTACATGTGGAACTAGATTTGAGTCTTGTCAGAGACATGATGCTGAACAGCTCTTATGAGATTATAAAACACTAAAGAGTGTAGACAAGCTTCTGTCTCTAAAACCTGGAACTCAAGGGATATCAGAGAGAGATTTGCTTCCCTTGTCTAGAAGCCTGTGTTCTCATTAGGAGAAACAATGAGATATATATAACTTTTCACAATGCCTCCTTAGCCCTGAGGCTCAGCCAGCCCCTACTGCTGTGGACCAACATTTCAAGGGCCATTGAAGTCCGACTCCATGCCATATACTCTGGACAGATTTTCTCATTAACCCTCTGGGTAGCTCTGTAAGGATCGTGTGGTCATTCCCAGTTCACAGATGACCAAGCTCAGGCTCACAGAGCCTAAGTCACCTCCCCAGACAAGTGGCAGGATTGGAATGAGGTTCCAGCCCTCACCCTCCCTAGGGGACCCTCAGCAGCTTCCTTTTTAGAAGACGGGCTTCCAGGGCTGGATAAATGGTCAGATCACACTCCCCTGCTATTGTGGCCCCACAGGGCCTCACTCAACAACCCCTCTGGGTGATGAAGATAACAGAAAAGATAAAATCCTGGCCTTTGTGCCAAGAGACCTGAGTACAGGGCCCCAGGAGGTGGTTGATCCCTGAAGTGATGAGTGGGCTCAGGCAGAAGCTCAGGTGTTGCGCTTCGGGAAGGTGAGTCAGAGGGAAGGAAAGTAACATGTACTGACCTACTGTAAGCAAATGTACTTTAAATTTCATCTCCTTTAATCCTAACAGCTATTTTTCTTTAATCCTTGCAGCCACCACTATGACCATTATTCAAGTCAGGGTGTTAGGTCTGCGGGAGGGTAAAAAGCTGGCAAGGAGTTGGCTAAGAGTAGAGAGTGGGAAGAGAATTGCAGCTAGTAACCAAATTGTGGCTAAGAACTGTTCCCTGCTGGGAACATACATTAGTAAAAAGTTCCTAGTAACCTGTAACTGACATAGAGCTCATTACAATCTAATTAGCATAACATGGGCACAGTTTCGTGGAGAATTTTGGAAAAGACACGTGTGCCCAAAGGGAAACTGTTATATAACCCATGCTGTTATGTAACCTGTCCTGTGACCTGTTATATAACACCAACCTGTAGTCACCCCCAAAGGTGGGAAATGGAAACCAATCCTGCCAGATGAAAGGTGGGACAAACTAGTGGGCTTATAAAAAGTAGCATGTGTTCAGCCTCAGGCGCCTTTTTCCACTCTTGGAGACTGACCCATTGCAATCTCTCTGGGGGGTATTTTCACTTTGTGTACCTTCTTTCCTTACTTTCATTCTTTCTTTTGTGTGATAAACTGTTGGTATAAAATTGCTCTGTGTTTGTGATCACTCAGTCATGGGCTTGACTCAATACCAGTACTCATTCTTTTTTTTCTTTTTTTTTTTTTTTGAGACAGAGTCTCACTCTGTTGCCTAGAGTAGAGTGCTGTGGTGTCAGCCTAGCTCACAGCAACCTCAAACTCCTGGGCTCAAGCGATCCTACTGCCTCAGCCTCCCAAGTAGCTGGGACTATAGACATGTGTCACCATGCCCGGCTAATTTTTTCTATATAGATTTTTAGTTGTCTAAATAATTTCTTTCTATTTTTAGTAGAGACGGGGGTCTCACTCTTACTCAGGCTGGTCTCGAACTCCTGACCTTGAGCAACCCACCCGCCTCGGCTTCCCAGAATGCTAGGATTACAGGCGTGAGCCACTGCACCTAGCCAAGTACTCATTCTTGAATCTGGGAATTGGGGGACCAGTGAACATTCACACAGATGAAACTAACAAGGGTGCTGCTTTTAGGGGAGTTTATGTAAATCAGGGAGACACCTTCGTTATCTCCTGGGCAGCTTCCAACTCTGGAATCCTCTAAAGATGTATCATTTTCTCTTGATGCCTCCAGGGCTCTGAATGCTCTAATCTCCCTCCAGGCTGACAGTAAGTGTTCCCCACAGAGTTGTATAACATGTTTTCTTTTTAAATTCTGACCTATTTAATTTTAAATTCACATTATTGGAATTTAAAACACTTTTCTAAATGCAAATAACACTAAAAACTTATTAACATCAAGGAGAAAAGACTTACAAACTGTATCTCGGATATGGGGTTATTATCCATGATTTGTGATCCACATTCTGTAACGACATGACAGGCAACCATTTTACACAGAGTAATCTCATTAAAATATAACAAATGTGTTAAAATATGCCAAAGCTACAAGTACAAATAAGGTGCAAATATGAATTCCAAGAATAACATTACATGGAAAACACAAGTTGCAGTACAGAAATTAGTACTGTAATTCCACTTTTGGAAAACACTGTTTGTAGGTGTATATATTCACATACACTTCTCCTACAGGCACACGTCTGGAAAGTACGCACCATTCTGTTCACAACAGAAACATTTGGGTCAGAGGGTAGGAGTCAGGCCAATGCGAGATGCAGATTAATTTCAATTCATAAAGATACCTTCATATATTAGTTGAAATTATGTATTCAGGAAAGAAAGCATTTTGATAAATGCTTATGAACAGAATGACAAAGGTAATGTGCAATGTATTCACTAATTTGAAAATATTTACATTGTTCAATTTTATGGAGAAAAAGTGGACACAAATTGAATTGATAATGTGTGGGTGTTTCTGTCTCATTTAACTTTAGCACCTGAATGAACACAGGTGCAGCTTTACCTTCCATTCAGGCAGGGGATGGAACCAATATCAGTTTTAGATAGCCCAGGAAATGATGGATACAGAGGACTTGCTACCATAGCCAAATAATTCCAGAAAAATCTGATACTTTCTTGCAGGGAAAATTCCAACCTCCCCCCTCTTGTGAGCCCACTGGTCTGAGAGGCTCAATGCTGCAATCTTGGATCTGGTCACCAGATGGCATCCGTCTCTATTTTGGTTTTTCTTTTTTAATAAAAAGGAGTACATTTTGTAAAGAGTAACAAAGGAGTTGGAATGGTATGTTTACTATGTTAACGATTCTGTTTGGTAAAATTACACGTATATTAAAGCGGTTCCATTTGCTTCTCACCCCAAACATACACTGCATTCACTGATCTATCTCTTCCCTCATAAGTGTAGGTTCTTCTGTCCACACTGCAGAGGGGCCCCTCCCAGGGAATAGGGCCTTCACCCTCCATTACCCACCCATACAGGCTTCCCAGACCTTCTCCCACCCCCTCTCGGTCATCCCCATTCTAGGACGTTGGACACAGCTGCCCTGACCCTGCTCTGTGTCCTCATCCCTTCTCAGTCACCTCTTACCTGCCCTGTCCTGCCTTAAGCCTTCTGGCTACTACCAAGGTACTAGAGCTGTCTAGTGTTTAATCGTATGCATGCCCCAGTATATGGATTTAGTCTTCTTTTACACTGTGAACAAATGTGAATCTAAAAGAGCCAATATTTCAAGATGGATCCTGAGTGGCTAACTAGGCCTAAATTTAAAACAGAGCCAAGCAGCGACTGACTGACTAGAGGACACACATGTCCTCTGGGTTCTCGAAAACCCACATCTTTTTAACTTTGGGACTTTCACAGTTCACATGAACCAACCAATCAGAGCTCATCTGCCTCAGCCAATCAGGTCTCAGCTGCATTGACCAATCAGGGCACAGCTGTATTGACCAGTCAGAACTCAGTTGTATCAACCAATGAGAACTAAGCAAATTTTGGCCCTACGTGGTGGTTCACGCCTGTAATTCTAGCATTCTGGGAGGCCCGGCGGGAGGATTGCTGAAGGTCAGGAGTTCGAGACCAGCCTGAGCAAGAGCGAGAGCCCCATCTCCACTAAAAAAATAGAAAGAAATTAGCTGGATAAGTAAATATATATATATATATAAATAAAATTAGCCGGGCATGGTGGCGCATGCCTGTAGTCTGAGCTACTCGAGAGGCTGAGGCAGTAGGATTGCTTGAGCCCAGGAGCCTGAAGTAGCTGTGAGCTAGGCTGACACCACGGCACTCTAGGCTGGGCAACAGAGTGAGACTCTGTCTCATAAAAAAAAAAAAAAAAAAAAAAAAAAAACTAAGCAAGTTTCAATCCTACGTTTGCATAAACTGACCAAATTGAAAAGCTGGGCAGGAACTTATGCTGTATAATCCAGCCCTCATTTTGTTCTCTGGAGGGCACCTTGTTTTACTGTTGTTTGCATACTGTTTACTTAATAGTCTCTTTCCTCTAAATTTATTTTTGGAAAACTTGTGTCCACTACACTTATGAGTTTTTCAGACAAAATCATTCTGTACATACGTTCATACACTGGATTTTGAGGGAGGTATCATATTTTTGCTCATTGTATACACCTCTTTACGGAGTTCAATATTGTGGGTACGTTGATGCTCCCTCGTGACAGAAGCCTGAATTGCCGCTTGAACATCACAGAGCAGGAAGGTGGGAGGGAGGGGCTGTGGCTCAAGCCCACCCCAGAGAGCTTACTTGAAGTTTGGGTGGAAACAAAGGCACTCCCAGCGTTCAGGAATACTGACAGCCTCCACACAGAAACTTCAGTCTCTTACTATGCTTAAGAGAAACCTGTAGGTGAGAGGAATAAAAGATCATTTAGATTTTTATGATTTGAGGCTTCTGGATATATAGCGATACACCTATAATTTTTATAACCCACATTTGCCCTGGTTATGACCATCATTCCATGTAAATACATTTCTATAAAATATTTTGAATTACTTCACGACAAAATTTTAATATTTTTAATATGGACCTGGTTTTTCATCGTATGATGTTCTAAAGCTCTAAACTTTATTTCTCCACTAGGGGTCCCACGTGTGCTCCGGCCGCGGTACTCGCGGGGAGGTGCTGGCGCTGCGATTAGTGAGCCTGCCCCGTCCAGAGTGCGGAGGTGTTCCGTGGCCGCAAGGACGTCGCCATGCCTAAAGCACCGAAGGCAAAAAGTGCAGGACCGGAAGAAAAAGTCATCCATCCGTATAGTAGAAAAGCAGCTCAAATGACAAGAGAGGCCCATAAACAAGAAAAGAAGGAAAAACTGAAGAATGAAAAGGCCTTGCGTCTCAACCTTGTCGGTGAAAAGCTTCAGTGGTTTCAAAATCATCTTGATCCCCGAAAAGTGAGATATTCAAAGAAAGATACTTGTGAATTAATTGAAAGATATTTAAATCGATTCAGCAGTGAGCTGGAGCAGATCGAGTTACAGAACAGCATCAAAGGCAGGCGGGGAAGGCGGCACTGTTCCCGCGAGACAGTCATCAAGCAGACGATGGAGCGTGAGCGGCAGCAGTACGAAGGTTATGGCCTCGAAATTCCAGACATTTTGAATGCGAGTAATCTGAAAACTTTCAGGGAATGGAATTTAGATCTGAAGAAATTGCCAAACATCACAATGAGAAAAATTTGTGCTAATGATGCAGTTCCCAAGAAGCGCAAGAAGAAAACTATTATAACTGTAGACGAAGAGTTTCGGGCTTTGAAACTAAAAAATGAGTCAAGTGACTCAGATGAGGAAATGACTGCAGTGGCCTAATTGTCTTTCCTTGAATTGAAAATAACTAGTTTGAGACCTGTAAGTTATACTAATTGATTAGCGTACGTAATTGTCGAGATGCAAGAATTTGTTATTTAGCTCATTTTCTTATATGATTAGAGTGTCATTTGCAGTTTCAAAAATGGTGTTAGGGTTTTTATTTAGAAATGAAGATGGCTTTTTATTTACATTAAATTGCTAAAATAGAAGTGATCTGCAAAAACTGTTTAATCTGAATTTCGGGGGTAGGGAGCAATATGAGTGAAGACAAAAAATGTTTTAATTTTTTTCTCATGTGTATTTAGGATTATGTAATCTGATATTTTGGTAAATGGACAGTAACCTGTTTTCTGAAAGGTTCCTGTGGATACTTCTTGAGCTGTGATGACAGCAAAATTGTCTTTCAGCAATTGTGTCACACTAATCCTCCTCTTAAACATTAAGCCTTTTTTCTTTTATTATAAAATAGGGGGAAAATGTGATATGGAATTTGTATACACTCATGGATTGAGCCAGAGTTAAATGGTAAAAACAATAAACTGATTATTGATCTCCCAAAAAAAATACACTTTATTTCCCCTACTACCTTAGTTAGGAAAATTCAATTCCCTTACCATGATTTCCATTAATATTACAGACATTAGTACACTTAACTCTCAGTGCCTATATATACAAATATCTTTTTAAACATTTTTTATAAGTTCCTGAAGTGTCCTCTCAAAACCCTGGAAAGTAAATTTTTTATGAAAATAATGAATTGAAAATACTATTGTTAATTTAAATTTATATTCCTAACATCCCAGCAAGAACATTTCTGTTTCTACACACTTTAGACAACTATGAATGGTAGCTAATCTCATAGGCAAAAATCATCCTTCAATTTTGTCTTCATAATAGCTCATTTTGTTACCTACCAAGAATTCCATCCTATGAATCTGACATAATCAATTTTCATAACCTTACATTTTCCAGAGTGTTCTGATATTCCCTATTATCTACATTGTGTAGATGGCATCTTTTCAGAGTCTCTGCCCTGCTGAAGGGCACACTTCAGGGCAGAGTTCATGTGGCTGTTTTCACTGGTGAGCTGAGTGTGTCCTCCTGGAGCCCAGCAATGGTCTCATGAGAATTCTAGTATTGTGATCACACAACATGGTCAGTGTATGAGTGTGTGTGTAAGCGTGTGGGTGCATGTCACTCAACACACAGCATTTCCCTCTGCTTCCTTCTGACTCTCCATGGCATTGTGTCCCATTGGGTCTCCTCTCCTAAATTCAGGCTGTGAACAAAAGTTCTCCAAAAAGGAATTTAGAAGAAAGAGACTTTATTCCAGTGACCAGTTTGCAAATGAGGAAGATGCAGAATTCAATATAAAACAAAGGTGCTGTCCCAGAGAACAACGGGAGGGTTTGTCCTTTATAGAGAAAGATCCTGTGCAAGTTCCCACTCAGATCAACTTATGCAATTGAAGGATCGCACCTTGCTTAGTTCTGATTGGTCGGTGCTTGCTAAGTTCTGATTCCTTGATGTAGATAACAGCCTGTTAGGTTGTTCAAGCAGCATGAACAGGAACAGGCAGCTATGAAAGTCCCAAAGTTAAGCAGAGGTGTGGGTTCTCCCAGAACTTAACTGAGTACATGTGTGACCTCTAGTCAGCAAATGGCTGTTTGGCTCTAGTTTTAATTTAGGCCCAGTTTGCCACTCAGAATTCATGTTGAGGGATTGGCTCTTTCAAGCTTAACAAGGCTCAGAAGTAAAAGAAGAGAATTATCAGAACGGCAGTCTGTAAACTAGATCCTTATCTGCGTCCTTATCTACATCCTGAAGATAAACTGGTGCAAGGTAAATGGTTGGTGCAAAGGGTAAGCACCTATGGAGCCCTCTGATAAGTATTGCCACACTGACACCCACAAAAGTGTGTCATTTAGACTCCCCAACAGACGTTATATGAGAAAACACACAGGGGAGTGAAGGAAGTAATAATGTTGGCATCCTGGCACACAGAGAACGGCCTGGATTTTGATGTGGCCCCCCTCTCAAGCCACTGCCACAATTGGAAGATGAGAAAATAATCAGAGGAAAATCAAATTTTACACAAGTGAAACCAAAAGTAACATGCAGGTTGTGGTTAGAAGAGAAAGGTTTCTGCTTGGAGGAACACAGGAGAGAGTCAGCAGGGCTGGGATACAGCTATAGTTTTATATAAATACATGTTTATATAAAACATGCATTATGGCCTTTGTATGAAAAGTGTGATCATTACTGTGGTACAACAGAAGCCCAGGACAATATGATATTTTTAGCAGCTTTCTTGCAATATAATTTACAGACAACAAAATACATTTTAAAGGTCGAATTGTATGATTTTTAGTAAATATATAGAGTTGTGCCACCATCTCCATGATCGAGTTTCAGACATTTCCATCACCCAACAAAGTCCGAGGGTGCTTGAACACGGTGTAACAAGAACACACTCCCAAACCCAGGAACTACACATAAGCTTCATGTCTTTGCGGATCTGCCTATTCTAGACATTTTATATTAATGGAATCATTCTCTATTTGGTCTCTTGCATCTGACTTCCTTCATTTCACATAATGTTTTCAAGGTTCATCTGTGTTGCAGCATATATCAGTGCTTCATGCCTTTTTGTTGCCGATTAATACACCATATTCCACCCACATGTCAACTGATACGCATTTGGGTTGTTTCTACTCTTTGGCTATTATGAATGAGGATTCTGTGTACACTCAGATACAAGTTGTTATCTGTTATGTAGACATATGTTTTTATTTCTTTTGGCAGCGCACCTAAGAGTGGTATTGCTGGGTCATCTAATAACTGCTATTAGCCATTTGAGGAATGGCCAGACTACTCTCATAGGCCTGACAGTCATGAGTACAGGCTTAATCTGTTGTTTTTCTCATGAATAGACTGGGGTTAGGGGTTTTGAGAAAGAATACCACAGAGTTGAAGTGCCCTTCTGATCACATCATATCTGGGTTTATATAACACTCGCATGATGTCACTGGTGATGTTCACTTTCTTCACTTGGTTAAGGTGCTGTTTGGCAAGTTTCTCCAGTGTGCAGCAACTATTTTACATCCCTGCGCTCTGTTCTTTAGAAGTGAGTCACTAAGTCAGCCCTGCCCCTACGGAGCTTAAACTTCACCTCCTGAAGTGCCGGTAGCCACATATATTATTTAGAATTATTTCATCAAGACAATTTTCTTCTCTCACCGGTTTCTTTATCAAAACAAACATGTACTTATATCAGCATGGATTCATGTGCACTCACTTTACAGTTGGGATATTTTACTGAATGAAAACATCCCAAAAGACATCCCAGCATCATGATTTGTGTGGTGCAGGAAAATAATTTTGACCTAACAGTCAGGAGACTGCAAGAGTTCCCTCTCACCACCATATTTCAGCACAGTTATTATCAGGGGTTCACGACATCCCCAATAAAGATAGGGTCCCCTGGAAGACTGTGTTGCAAGAGATGAATGAAACAAAGACACAGAAACAGAAATAATTTTAAGAAAGCGGGAAATCGGGACCACCAGCACTCTGGTGCCAAGGTGGTGGCAACTGAAACCCAGCACTTGCTTTTTATTCTCTTTGCTGTGCTGCAAAATACAATGATCTCAAGTCAAAAAATCACGGGGTACAATGATCGAAGGTTTTGGGGCTCCCCCCAAAATCACAAGGTGTACTAGCTAATTTCCTCCTTTCTGGAAGTGAAAAAACACATAATTCTTCAGTAAGTACAATCCTTTTGATCAAGGTAAACTAAATAATTTTATCCCAAACTCAAACTATATACATGGATATCAATTTCTAACTTCAGTAGCTGTGACCCATTTGATCAAGGAACAAAGAAACTACATGATTTCCACTGGGAGACTGGTTTTACATTAACTGAGGCATTGTTGAGAGAAAGGGAGAGAAGGAACTTGGCCCAGTGTTCAAACACTGGAAGCCCTGAGACCCTTCTCCTGGGCTGACATATGGCAATCTACCTCTACAGCCATGAGAAGTTTTCGTGTCAGGCCGCCCACAGCTTTTCATGCATGAGACCCCTTAAGCTCTGAGGTTGGAGCATGCTTTGCTGTACACCCAGATCGCTGATATATGTCCCCCAACTAGGCAGTTAACAGCTGCTGTTATTTCAGACTTCTGCTCAGGCAGTTCCTTCACCTCCTATCCTCTCACAGCCTAAGACATAGCATCATTAAGTCCCAGTGGTCTTAATCCCA
>CAUYSK010092976.1:0-19055 GCA_963575035.1 Avahi laniger | reverse complement strand
ATCTGAAGTGTATTCATTCTAATGATAGCTTCCTTGGCTGTAAAGAAGCTTTTTAATTTGATCAGGTCTCGTTTATTTATTTAATTATTTTTGTTGTTGCTGTGATTGTCTTCTGCATAAATTCTTTGCCTAGGCCAATGTATAAAACCGTCCTCATATAGCCATCTAATCTTTGACAAACCAAACAAAAACATACACTGGGGAAAAGAATCTTTATTCAATAAATGTTGTTGGAAAAACTGGATAACCACATGTAGAAGACTGAATCTGGATCCACATCTCTCACCTCTCACAAAAATCAACTCAGGCTGGATCACAGATTTAAACCTAAGGAGTGAAACTATTAGAACTCTAGAGGAAGAAGTTGGAAATACTCTGTTTGTTACTTTCATAAGAACAGAAAGGTATGATACAAACTTAACTTTAAGTCCAAAGGACAGCAATTTGAGAATATTTCTAGGTGTTAGGATCAAAGCAGCTTCAGGTAGTGCAAGGGTATGCAGTGGTAATCTGACAGATTTTCCTAGTTTGCAGTTTTCATCAGACATCTCAGTGAACTTTCTGAGTAGTCCATACAACAGCAGAAATGAAAGTTTTTCACACATAAATTGTTGTAATAATTTCTCTGCAGTCTATATCAAGTGGTTCAGCTTCAGCTTGCAGGGCTTCAAAAGAGTAGTTTTAATTTCAATGATTCTAAGCCAAAAGGCTGGGAGAAAAAAATGAAAATAATAGTTTGGAGAGTTGTAGCCAGATATTAGAAGAAACTATAATAGAAAGTTCAGGATCTATTCCAGATTTTGGGTAGATTACAAATCCTTAACAACAAACAACAAGCTAGAATCTAATAACAGGTGCACTATAGTTTTCTTCTGAAACACAATTTTTCTTTCTACAGTCACTTCTATTTCTACCCCAAATAATCAAATTAAGACTGATTTGTTTGCCAGATAAGTTTAGTCTCATTAAACTTGGCCCGATTATTTACCTAAGTGCTGCAAGAATAGTGAGAGACCACTTAAGCTCTCTTTACATTTCCTTTCCTGGTACTTTTTATAAAGAATCTCAGATTAGACTTGTAAAAGCCTCTCAAGGCTAGAAAGCCAAGTCAAGAACTCACCATCAAACTTCATTTGTCCAGTAAGACTGTTATCTGCTCAGAAAAATGAAAAAAAAAACTTCATCTGTAGTATCTAATAGATTTGAGTGAATTTCTTTCTGCTCGAGGTCCCCAAAATATCCAGCGGGTTCTGAGCCTTTCAGGAAGTGACATTCTTTACCCAAATGTAAATCAGCCATGTGAATTATATATTCAAGGTACAAAGCCAGATTTTCCAAGAGGGCCTTTATTGGCTGCATGAAGTCAACCTTAATTTTTCAAAGTTTTCTTGTCCTAAAATATGGCATTCCAATAAAAACTTAGGTAATACAGCCAGTGTTTCAAATTGTGTCCTGTTACAAAGAGGACAGATTCTTATTAAACTTATGTAGATAATTATATTGCCATAAAAATAAAAGTACTCACAAGTAGTTTATGAATTTTGGAAGGATCAAGTAGGGAAAAAAGTGTTTCCATTTTTGTTCACAAAATTTCACTTTACCAAATTGCTGTAAGCTATAGATAGCTTAAAAGAAGAAAATTCTTAAATCTGGATAATAAAGCATGTAAAGAACCAACAAAATTTCAAATAAAAAGACATGAAAACATTATCCTCATTAGTTGATTTAGTCCCATGTAATTAAATCTTGTTCTGCTTGATCTTGGTTATTAGTTTCATGAAGCCATCAGCTTCTTCATTAGAGTTCTGGAAATTCTTACTCTGATGGATGGTATGATCATAGAGTTATCAGAAACCTGCATTCAAGAGTACTTGTCAGAGTTTTTTCCACGAATCTCCTTAAAGAAGAAGTAATTTTGAACCATGGCTGATTGCAAATGCTTTTAGAGAAGAATCTAAACAATAACTGTCTATGGATGACAACGAATTAGAATGGCCCTGGTTAAAATTAGATGCAAATTCATTAAGATAATGATGCAACTGACAAAAAAAAATTGGTGATTTTTGTGACATTTTAAGATAATAACCAAAATTATGACTGATAATATATTAGATATCTAGGAATCTCACATAATTTTTGGAAGATTCATATCAATAACAAATTTAAATGTTATTAACATATAACTTAAATATAAGTTAAAGAAAGTTTAGCAAATAATAATTCTCATATAATTTAACATATCAAATAAGTCTAATTAGTTTAATAGCTCTCTTTACAAGATGAGAGACATACTGTTTGAGATTTCCAGGAGCCAAATTGAAAAATCCCAAAGTTAATTTGAGGTCAAAAAGATTGGTCAATTAATTTGGTATTTAATTTTGGGAAGTTTGTCAAAAATGTCAAAAGGTATAAGACACTTGATCATATTTGAGCTTAGTTATCTATTTAATCCAAGTGACAACAAAAGATTTTAAAGGCAAATACAGAAGGTTACATATTGTGAACAAAAACTTAACTCTTTTAATATTGAGAAGACTCACTTTTTTAAAAGTAAAGACCTAATGGAAGACAATTTGAAACACAAGAATTTATCTTCATAAAACACAGAATCTTTGTGCCTTAGACCAATTATTTAAAAGTGGAAGAAAACCCTTCACATTCTCAGAACAATACTCCTAGAAAATTTTATCATTTTAACAGAGAAGACCAAATTCCACTTTTGCATCAGTGTACTATTAATAGTAAAGCTAATTTTAATAAAACTTTATAAATAAATTCATCCAATCTCAGTCAACTTTCACCACACAAGATTTTCACAAATCTTTCATCAACCGTTTTTATCTGTCAGCTTTTATTTTTTTAACAAAATTGCATCCTTCATACCTTTCCTTATCAAATGCATCTTATTTTCCACACAAAAGAGTGGCTTCCTTATACAAGAATACCTCATTTTATTATACTTCATTTTATCTTGTTTCACAGATATCATGATTTTTATAAATTGACAGGTTCTGTCAACCCTGCATTGCTGGTTCTGGCCCCTCAGTCTATGGGGGCCACTTTTCCAAGAGCATGTGTTCACTTTATGTCTTTCTCAGCAATTTTTTTAGAAATAAAGTATTTTTAAAATAAGATATATACATTTTTTAGATATAATGCTATTGTACAGTATTGTGGACTACAGTATAGTATAAACACGACTTTTACATAAATTGGGAAACCAAAAATTTTACTCACTTTATTACGATATCTGCTTTATTGCAATGGTCTGGAATCAAACCCACAATATCTCCAAAGTATGCCTACAATTTCTACTAGATTAGTTATAGATATTAATTATAATTTTAACTCTTAGTAACCTTAATTTCTAATGAAAACTAGCAAGTATTATGAATTATCTTATATCAGTATTCAACATCTCATAATTTCCAGAAAGATGTTTCCTCACTTTTCCATGCTTATTAACATACCCAAATATAGTTAGTTCTCTATGCCATATGAAAACAAGATGTCAAAGTATATAAACTTAAACTTACCCTCAGTAATTAATATTTTAGTATTTTAACATCCTAGACATTTAATGAGTAAATTTTACTTAATTTCACTTTAAGGTTTCAAATTAGCAAAGAGATTTTTGAAACTGTTTTAAATAGATATATATTATAAACTATAATTATTATTTAAAAAGTTCACTTATAAAATTTTCTCTGATTTACATTCATCTAATTCACTTATTCTTAACAATTATGCTTGCACTCTTCATGAAAATTTTACAGCATATTAACGAAAGCTAGCCATTATCTTAAGTTATTTTTCCTGTTCCCAAATCAGGCAATTATCAAAAATATCACAGAAGCAAAGAAACTAAAAAGGTAAACCTGGTTCTTTCATCTTTACTTTTTCTTTTTCTTTTGTGACTGACATGCATGAAGCAATTGATTTATACTGTGCATTCTGTTCTTAGGTTGGATTTATAGTTTTATGAACTTAAACATCGAGTAGAGACAACACAACCCTGACTGTCTAGCAAATCCAGGCAAAAAAATATATCTATATTATATTGAATGACATAAATGTACATACAGAAGCAGACCTTACAGTTTTCACTCTAAAACTTTTAGCCACATGCTAGTTTTGATAATTCAGGGCTCACTAGCTGGATCTGGCAAATGGAACAAGGTGAGGTTACCTCCTCAGATGGTGTTTTGGGAAAAACTTTCAGTGTTTTTCTTCTTCTTTCACATCACAACTGCCATGAACGTAGAAGACTTCTGTGAACAAATGTGAGCAAGCAGTGGATACCATCTCAGTGTCGTCTAATTCAATTCTGAACTGTCTACCTGGAGATACCATGAGATCCCTCAGAGTGACGGCTCAGTCCCCAAAACTGACCCCCACTTCAAGTGCCAGTCACAAGTACAGGCCTCTGGAACTTCTGACCAACTAGCTTCAAGTTGGGGTTCCCACAACCTCCTTTTGGGTTCTATTAATTTGCTGGAGTGGCTCACAGAACTCAAGGAAACATTTGTATTTATTGGTTTATTATAAAGGATATTACAAAGGATACAGATGAAGAGATTTGTAGGGTAAAGTATGGAGGAAGGGGTGCAGAGCTTCCATGCCCTCCTGGACATGCCACCTTCCAGGAAACTCCATGTGTTCAGCTATATGCAAGCTTTCTGAACACAGTCTTCTTTGGGTTTTATAGAGGCTTCATTATTTAGCCATGATTAACTAAACCACTGACTGTTGATAATCAACTTGACCTTCAGTCCCTTCCCCTCCCATCTGATCATGCCTTTGTCTTTCTGGTGACCAGCCCTATCCTGATGCTGTCAATCAACAATAGCATACAGAAACCAGCACTTTGGAAATTCCAAGGATTTTAGGAGTTGTATGCCAGGAAATGGGAACAAAAGATCAAATATATATTTCACAATATCATAGATGGCTAAAGCTTTTTACCAACTTTTGTGAAGAGGGTACTTAAGATTTTTCATTTGATCAGTTTCCAAATATTTACTTTTTTTCTGATGGCAATCATCTCCCTGAAGTTAGTACTTTCAAAAGTTAACTATCAAGTTCTAAAGAAGACAATGTATGATATTTACATTCCAAAGACACAGAGAATGCCTATTATCAAAGGTCAATTTTATGGAAGCTCTGATCTAGATTTTAGACTGGGGACTGAGGAGATATCTTACAACTCTCTGAATGTCTCCAAAGATCCATCTGAGTGGACAAGGAATCCATTTCTGCTAAAACTGGCTTTGCTGCTTTTTTTCTCTAGTTTGCTCTTGAGGTTCTCTCTGGAGAGTTACTATAAACTCTAGCTCTGTCCTAATGGGCCTTTCAAGATACTCACTCTCCAGGAGAGCCCTCACTGGGAGGAGAATTAGATTCTGCCTCAGTTGGGTGAGACGCAGAAGAGGATTCAAAAGCAGATGTTGAGGCAACATAAAATTATAGGAATTCACTACAGATCTTATAAGAACATACACAGATGGACCTAGGGGAATGTTCAGAAGCCTAGCTATAGTTTTTCCATGGAGACCAGAATCCTTCTTACCTCTGATGCTTCATCAGTAATTTTTCATCCACTCACCACCAAATGGAGAAGGTAGGAGCTTGAAGGGAAACATATGAAGGACTAAAAGGAACTAAATAGAAGATCAAGTTGGTAAAAGGAGGTAGGAGAAGCAGTTCCTCTAAGAAGAGGTCTTATAGAAGCCAGTTTGGGAAGACCTTAAGTCCCCCACTAAAAAACAGTCAATGAAGTTCCACGTTATCCTCAGCAAAAAATCATGCCAACAAGAAAGGCAATGGACAGAGGGGCTAAGCATATAGTTAGCAGGGGTTCTCAACTGAGAAGTTCCCACGAGAGAAACAAGATCCAGTGGAAAGAACAGAGGTCTTAAATCAATCTATTCATCTATCTATCTATCTATTTATCTATAGATAGATATGAAGAGAGAGAAAGAGAGACTGAATATCAGCTTCCAATTAAGCCAACTTCTGACCATAGAGCTCTTTAAAAAAAAAATTCATTCAAGTCTTTTATTTTCAGATATAAACCAGGACTAACAGCAACTATTCTTGGCCTTTTTCTTTTCCTTCTTTTAAACCAAAGATACCTACCAAGTGACTCTGAACCAAAACCGGTAAGTCTTTTATGACTTAAGCAAAGATGAAAGAGATGTCCTCAAAAGAGGGTACAAAAAGTTACAGTCCTCCCAAGATTCCACAACCACTCCCAAAGACAGTCAAAAGAAAGGAATACCTTTGTTGCCACAGGACCAGGCAATAAAGGTTAAGACAACAAAAGCCCCTTTTGGATTGGGACTTAATGTAGGACAAATTTCCCTGAGAGCTGGCATGCTCAGACAAAGAGAACTTTTGGGCTCTCAGCCTATTGGACTGGCTGCTTGATGCAAGCTGACATTTATTCTCCCCTCCCCAGCTGGCAAAGACCAGGGAGAATATTCTCACTGGTCATAAAGCCAAACCTTCAGGACACAGAACAAGACAAACAGGAAAGAAATAGTTGCCACTAGAAAAGAAAGGATCAATAGCAAATGTGTATGCCAAAACCAAATTACACAAAAGCCACAATCCAAACAAATAATTTTCTCCTGCTAATCTAAATTTGGAAAGGAAGGGATAAAGAGAAATTTTTACATTCCATTCTTAACTGGTCACTATAGGCAGTGATCCAGGAAAGCTGACCTTGGTTTAAAAAAATTAGCTTTCCTCTGGCAGCTTTTTGTCAGTTGTCCCAGGATCTTATCTGCAGGCTCTGGTGTGAGTCGGGTGTCTCAGCCAACCCACAATGAATGCCAGAACCTTTAGAGGCAGAAAAGATGTGATAATTTTTCTCACCCATCATAAGGGTCATAGCCAATATTCCTATAACAAAAGACAGGTTAATAAAGAAAAGAATAACAAATTCATTTAATCAAAGTTTTACATGACACAGCAGCCTTCAGAAATAAAGACTCAAAGACATAGGGGAATCTTCCTATTTTTTACTTAGCTTTGATGAAGACTGGACAGCTGTGTAGAAATGTGATTGGACAAAGGGTATGATCTAATGGTAGTGGATTGGTGGGAGTAAGGGGACCCAGGAGGGCCTGTTTGTTCAGATCCTTCTTGGTCTCTCTGTGTAGCATTCCTTCTTCCTGAGTATGGGACATGGCTCCTCTGGAATGAAGGTTTTCAAGGGAAAAGGGAGGGAGAGATATTTCTAGGTCTTGTGGCTTACTTTGTGGGAGAGGGGTTCTAGTTTCTATGACCCACCTTGGGGAAGAGGAATTCTGGTTTTTATGACTCATTGTGGGGATGAAAGTGTAGGAGATGGTCAGAGAGAGACTTGTCTTCTAAGGCTGTTTGTGAGGCCTTCCAATCTCTTTTATTTCAAAGTACTTAGCATGCCACATTGCCATACTTCGGGGTAGCATTTTCTGAGCCATAACACTTCAGTCAAAAATGGTAGCTTCGGCTCTTGACATTAGATCCAAGGGATGATGGCAGGCAGTAGTGTCCCCTTTTAATAGGAAAGCGAAAATTTTCCCCGAAACTTCCAGGAGACTTCCATCTACCACAAATTGACCAGAACCTCTCCATGTGGCTACCCTTAGTTCAAAGGAGACTGAAAAGTGAGCATCTATCTGAGCGCATTGTCCCTCAGTTCAGTTGGCCTTTTGTCAGCCAGGAAGGAGAGAGTGAATATTAAGCAGGCAATCAAAAGTATATTTCGTAGTATTATTTACTGAATTTTCCATGTGTCAAGCTCTGTGCTGAGTGCTTTATAGAAATTATTTCATTTACTCTTCACATTTAATAGAATAAATTTTTTTAAAATTAGTAACAGCAGGGTTTTTTTTAATGGATAAGGAGATACTGGCACAGAAAGATAATTTAGATCCCATAACTCAGCTAGTAGGCAGTGAAGTACTAGGTGGTGAAGGTGGGTTTCAAAGCCAGAGAGCTTGACTTCTAAGGAGAGCACTGAGGGGAAAAACTACACACACACAAGCACATATATATATATATATATACATGTTCATAGGACCTCTGAAAAAATGTATTCCTACCTATGTGCTATTATTGTGGTTGGAATGCAGTGTATGAGGCCACATGCTTTCCTCTTCCTCTGAACTTCCACTTCATGACTCTGGTAGTCAACTTTTCACAAGGACCAATATTAAACACTATACCTTCTTCACGCATTGCCCCTTCTACCACCGCTTCCTTCTCCAGTTGGGCTTCTTGTGTTAGGTATCATAACTTAAACTTCTTTAAGTACACCTCCCCATCAGTGCCTTGCTCTTAGCCAACCAAAAAGAGAATGCTGCTGATCAGGTAAAAGCAACCAGAATTTGTTTTAAATTCAAAAGGCTTAATGTCCTACTTTCCTAGGCATAGAATCTGCTCCTTAGTAGCCTCAAAGTGGTGGTATTGACGTGAGTAGGACCATATAGGCTGGGATTCATAGCTAGAGACAGAATTCCCAAATATCGTCTGTTTCTCAGCTAGCGGAGTGTGTTACACTCTCTCTTGCCTGCCTCCTTAGGCTCCTTACACTGTGGCTTTGAGGATTTAGAATCGTAAAAAAAAATCTATATTTCCTATGAGAAACAACATAATAGGACTATAGGGCATCAATGTCTTGGTCTAAAACTTATGAGGCTAGGAATATGTTTCATTGCTAAACATCAGTAATTTAAGATCTATTACAGTATTGAATACTGTATCATATGTATTAGTATGTACCTATACCTAATGTGGATCCAGCCCAAGTTTACTTCAAAAAAATAAAAGCAGATAATATTTCTATGCCCCTATTTTTCATTAGATAATATGCTTTGAAATAATTTGAGCTTAATTAGTGTCACAAAGTTGATACTATTTATTTGCCCAAAGTTACTTTAAAAAAAAAAATCCCATTTCTGCAGAGGTCCACCAGCATTGCCACCTTGCATTGGAACCTGTGGTCAAGCAATTAGTACCAGCTCCAGTGGGTGTCCTTTCTTATTGACCCGAAAGTCCAGACAACTTCTTTAGTGAGGATGCTCCAGGTAGAATCCTGCTGTGGTATAGTAACTTGACAACTAAACCTGAGAATTTGCAGGAAAGAGAATAGCCGAGGCAGAGAGCAAATGAAGCGGGTGTGCACTGTAGTTAAAAACACAGGAATTGAACACACCTGGGTTTGAATCCTAATCCTGTGTACTAGCTGTGAAAATTGAGTTGAATTACTCTCTTGAGCCTCATTTTCTTTCTCTGTAAAACAGGAAGGATATAATACTAATATCTGACAGAATGGACTTTGATTAATATATGTAATGCCTGGTACACAGTTAGGCATCTTGCAAATGTCTTTCCCTTACATGAGAAACACAGGGCAGAAGCATTAACAGAACATATGGTTCAGCACAGGGAGTTTGATCTCAGAGGAACCAGGAGACCCAAGGGAAGTCTCTTCTTACGGGAGATGTTTCCTCCAAGCTCGCTTTATCTTGTCTTGCTCTTCTGTCTCTTCAGCTGCAGTGGCTATTCTGAAATCTCCACATGCTGGTTCTGTACTGTCCCTCTGCCAGCGCCCTCATGTCCACTAGCTCTGGGAAACTCTTGGTTCCAAGATGGAAATCATGACAATTTGAGCCATGGGGTCTTTGCACTGTTGGTGGGGATGATCAGAGGAACCAGTTGGACACCTCCTTCACTTTGATGAATGAGATGGGCACATTGCCTGAGATATTTGAAGGAGCTAAAGCCGTTCAGGTCTGCTTTTAAGAAAGCAAAGCATTTTCCACCAACATCAGTGGCCCGTGCACGAATAAAGAGCCTTACCTACTAGCAACACAGGCTGAATGTATTAGCTGCAAGTTGATGTTGGACTGGGAATAAAATTTTTCCTGAACTCTTATAATTTTATAGGTGGAACAGTCTCTTCAAACAAAAGACAGATTAACAAGAGAAAAACAAGCAGGTTTATTAATGTGTGCAATGCACATCATGGGGAAGAAATATCAGTGAAAGTTATCTCAAAGCAGTGGCGTAAAGCTCTGGCTTATATAGGACCTTCAATAAAGAACAATATATTTTAGAGAAGTAACAAGACAAAGGAAAGGAGTTTAGGGCTTTCAGAGGTGGGAAACTGTGGAAAGATAAATTTATGGGAATAAACTAATGGAGTAAGGCCTGTTGGCAGATCCCTCTGGTGCTGTCTCTGGGCTGATAAGAGCTGTCTCCAGTAAAGGAGAATTTATATCCTGTCTTTAGGCAGAAAAGAGGGAGGATAGAGAGCGATTTTCCTCCATTTGCTGCTTCTTAATTGCCTTTAGCTCAAAAAATAATTATGTCAAAGAGGCATGTTTTGGGGTGACACATTCTGGTTTCCTTCACTGGAACTAGAGCCCCTAAGCCTGGTGCAATGGGGCTGAACAGGATAATATGAAACTGTCTGGTGAGATAAGATTATTCAAGGGGATGGAAAGAGACCTCAAATTTTGCTGCCAAGCAGAATGCTTTTCAGCCTAATGATTTTTGTTTCAAACTCTGCCATGGCCATCTGCATTAGACTGTACATTTTCTCTGTGATGATCTCTGCCTACACCAATTCCAATACAATATGCTGTGGTTTGTGTGAGTTTTCCTTGTTCGATGCTATACTGCATGCTTACTTCCTTCACCAAATAGCTTTTGGATGTGTCAAGGGTGTAAAATCTATTAGTACAGTCCATTAGGAGTAAAAGCCCACAGCTGGGATTCAGTAAAGGTATTTTAAGCCCAAAGTATTTAACTTAGTCACACTTACCTGGCCATCACACCATGGAAAAGAGGAGAGGGTAGGGAGGAGGCGGAGTTCCCATTTCTGTAAAAGAACAGTCGACACTGAGATAAAAAGTCATAACTCTGGCACTGAAGCATGGTGGATATTGGAAAGCATCTTTGAAAGGAAAACCAATTGTATTTTTTTTGTATAATAATGAATTCAGAGAAGTTTTCAAAACAGAAAAATTGGTTGATTAATCAAAGCTGGGTTCCGAATCTTTCGATAGGCTGAGTATCCACTGGAAGCCAGCTCTAAATGCTTTCCAAAGAATGTCTCAATATGTTAATTTTCTTCCATTTCGGAAGAAAACAAAACAAAACAGCTGAAGTTTTCTCAGAGCAAATGCAAAGTATTATCTCTTTTCTGCAAAGTAATAGGCCAGCATTAAATATTTTCCTTTACGAAAAGTATATTTCAAAAAAAAGAAAACCTTTCTTTTCCTGTATTATAAGGAAAATTGTGTTTTTCCTCACAATTGAGCAGCACTCCAACAACAAAAAAAGCCATCCTCAGAGATTAAAGATTGTTCCAGACGTTTAATTTCTCAAGATATAGATTTCCTGCAGCCAAAAATTAGATGAACTCCGGGATCATGAAGAAAGCTTTCCAAAGCCCCAGTCTGTAGTTGAGTTGACTTGCCCAGCATGTCATACTGGGATGATCCAATCATTAAAATAACAAATACTCTCTTAAAGAGAAGATAACCTCTGATGTCATTAGAGACCCCAGTGTTGCTCTGATTGTTACACTCTTTTCTTTTATTCTTATCTGTAATCTGATGACCAGCAGGGAGTCAGGAGAACAAAGGCATCTCAGACACTGTATATCAATCAAGGAATCAGCTTTACAACAATGATAACTCAGTCAGTGGCTTTGAAAGTTTATACCATGGGCCAGCATAAAATGCAATCATCTCAGGAGTCAGAAGCATGTTATGGAATAGAAAGCCTTGCTTTAGTACTTGAGAGAATCAGCAGGAAAATATTTTATCGATTTTGGTGATGGCGGCATAGATAAAAATCTTCAACTACTTCAAAATGATTTTAATAAACAATTCAGGAAAAATGGTGGCCTTATATAAGATTCAGTTTAGTTTTGAAGAGCGGCATGGTGAAATTTAGAAAAGAGCAGCGGGAATGTTCCTCTGATACCATTTGCGCATCTAGCGTAAGACCTGATTAGCCCTATGGAACTGTGAAACACCATTTTAAGAGAAACATCTTCTCTTAAAGCCCAAAAGGAGGTTTTAAAAATATGCATATATTTTTTTTTATCATTGGCAATACATTAAGACCAGTTCTTTGTTATTGGGATCACCCCAGTAAAAGAACATTGTAGCATTCTAAAGTTCTAGAACCAAGCTTGTTGGAGTTCACTGAGATTATCGTTGATCTTTTGACATTAGCTGGCCCACTGATGAGAGCAAAGCATGCTCAATGCACTAGGTCCAAAGTACAGAGGCAGAAATTTGATTACATCTCCTGACTCTTCTAAGCCCCAGTTTTCCCTTCTGTTATGTAAAAGGGTCCAGTATCACAGCACGTTCTTGCCTGTGAAGCTGTGATGTTCTTCTTTTCTTTCAGTATAATCTAGGAACTGAGATGTGTTTATTCGCCTGAAATTCTGTCTGCTCTGTCCATTTTCTGAAGCAACGTGCTTTCTTCCTAAGATCTCCCTTCTAGGCCTTTTCAATCATTGCTGTTGTCAACATCATGCCATCACTTACCCTAACCAAACACTAATTATATGGCAGGTGCTGTGCTAAATACTTTCTATACACAATTTCATTTAGTCCTAACAACCACCATGGTAGAAAGGTAATATTATGCTCACGTTATGTAAAATAGCAGTTAGGCTCAAAGAGGCTAATTATCTTGCCTAAGATGACCTAGTTATTATAGCAGGTCACAGAGCTGGGATTTGAACCTATTTTGGCTGAACTTAAAGCCCATCTCTTAGGTTTTATACTACACCACTTACCAGGCTGTGCTTAAAACCATTCTGAAATTTTAATCCATTTCCTTGTTAGAGCTTTGCACTGTAGTGATTAAAGTTCTTCATGCAATACCAAGCTAAGGAAAACCGTGCTCCACTTTTAGTTTAAGGGACTTGGGAGAGCCAGTAACTGCAACAATCTAAAAATTACCTTATAAATAAAACACATTGAAAACCTCACCTCCACACTATATACCAACTGTCCTAAACCCCTTATTATTCTAACTGGGCCCTGCTTTACACTTCCTTATCTATTTGCCTATAATTCCCTTTTGAAAATTTACAAAATGCCCAGCCTTTCCTTATTCTAATACTTAATGTGCATTTTCAACAGCATATTTATTATCAGTGTTGCTAAGATTTGCTCTCTCCAGAGCCCTCTGCAAAATGTAGACTTCCTGCATGTGTTAACAACCTGTGTTTGGGTTTTCTTGTCTGTGTGTTTAATGCTGAAGCTGGTTCCTTTGGGACACTTCAAGTTCTCTGGTCCATAGCCTTGTGAACTAACCTCTTTGCTTTCTGCTGCAAACAGAAGGGAGCGCAACAAATAAAGAATTCTTTAAAGTCTTTTTCATAATGAGAGCTTAAAACAGCTCCCTTCCTACCAGCACTATTCCCCTCCTCAATTGAATAAAGACATAGACAGTTTCACAATTCCTATATTATATGCTCTCATTATTTAAATGTTTTATAATACATTTTCATATCAAAAAATAATTTTATTGACTCATAACTCCCAAATTTGAAGAGGATCCCAGATTGTCCTCCATATTTTTGCACAGAATTACAAGAGGTACTTTTACTGTCACATGAGGCCTTGAGTAGAGAAAATATGAGTGCTGGCATTCTTCCACCCTGCTTAACTTTTGAGGCTCTGATGTTTCCTTACTCCTATCCAGCTAGTTAGGAGGTTGCTTTTAGATTATTGGCTGGCATTTCTGAGTGGCTTTGTTATGCAGATTATAGTACTAGCAACCGGTAAAAATTAAATAAAAGCCAAAATTCTGGTATTCAAGAAACTTGTGTAACTTTGCTACAGAAATTCTGATCATATAATGATGGAAGATAACATCAAGTGTTTGCAAGGTGAGAGGCACTGTATTAAATACGCGTTCTCTCACTTAAACTCATGATAACCCAATGGGGAGAAACAATCATTAGCTTTTGTTCAAATTTGAGTCAACAGGCACAGAAAGTCTAAAGAAGGTACCCATATTATCACAACCAGTGAAAGCACAGCATCCCGGTCTGGAGCCCATGCCCTTGACCTCTAGACTGTCCTAGCACCTACTAAAATGATACCAAAATATACCTCTACTGCTTCCAAACAGACTGGAACACAAGAAGAGTTCTTTAGAAGAGAACTTATGGAGGAAAAGAGGATGCTAGGCCCCACAAGAGACCATTTTCCCAAGTGCATTAGTCAATTTTATCCAATTTAAAAACAACATTTGTTGAGCCAACTTAGTATGTACCAAGAACTCTTCTAGATGTTGGTGATATGTCAGTAGATAAAATAGACAAAAATCCCTGATGTTTCTGGGACGGAAATCAGGCAATAGTAATAAATATATAAGCTGGATGAATAGATAATAATAGTGAGAGGGTGGGACAGATGAAAGAAAGGAAACTAAGGAACCCTGGGAGGAAGGGTTATTCAACAGATTAGGGTGATGAAGAAAAATCAAAATGAAGACTGGAAAGGCATGTTTAGGGAAGTAGGAAGAAAATCAGGAGAATCTGATGTCCTAGAAGCTCAGCAAAAATTGGTTTTCAAGGAGAGAGTAATCAACTGCATCAAATGTTGTGGTGTCCTTGGTACATACTATTTTGAAAGAGCTGTGTTGGTAAAAACCTTAGTGGAATAGGTTGAAGAGGAAACAGGGGAGACAAATTGGAGGCAGCATGTTTGCCAGAGCTGCTATAAGAAAATACTACAGACGGGGGCGGGGAGGTGGGTGGAGATGTTAAACAGAAATGTATTTTCTCACAATTCTGGAAGCTAAAAGTCCAAGACCAAGGTGTTCTCGGGTTTGATTTCTTCTGAGGCCTCTCTCCTTGGCATGCAGATAGCTGCCTTCTCACTGTGTCCCCACGTGGCCTTTCCTCTGTGCACACGCCCCTCTGTCACTCTGTGTGTCCAAATTTCCTCTTCTTTTAAGGACACCAGTCAGATTGGATTAGGGCCCACTTTAATCACCTCTTTAAAGGCTCTGTCTTCAAATATGTCATGTTCTGTGGTCCTAGGGAATTAGGGGTTCAATATATGAATTTGTGGTGTGGGGGGCATAAAATTCAGTCCATAACACAGCACATATAGGTAATTCTTTTAATGAGATGTACAGTACAAGGAGTCAGAATGCAGGGATGGTAACTGGGATCAGTCATAAAAAGAGGTTTCTGTTGTCTATTTTTTTAATGGCAGAAGTGACTTTATCATGTTGTATGCTGCTGCAGTTGATCTGGTAAAGGGGAACAATTAGTGTCACAAAGTGGAAAATTATACATAACACCATTATATATTCTGTGTAGTTTGCTCTATGCATTTCCGCATAAGTTAAATGTTCAAGAATTTAGAATATATTCTTCCAAATTATACTTTCAAGGAATGTGAATGGATGTTCAAAGATAGATTTCTAGATTCACAAATAATTGGGAAATACAACTACCAGGTTTTAGTCTGAAATGTCAGTTGTTAGTGCACTCATGGCCAAAGAATGACCAGATACACCAAAGTAAGGCAAGTATGAAAATGAGGTTTATTGAGGATAGAAAGATAGGGTTATAGGGCAAGAGCAAGGTATAGGTTTACAGAGCATGATACATATGCTACAGATGACGACCAGACCCATTGTTGCAGCAAAGGGAGAGCCAAACGAAGGGGCCAAAAAAAGGGGCTGGTTATGGTCTACATCTTGTTTCATAGTTTCTGTATTGGAACCTCCCTTGTGGTTCAGATGTCACCATGGAACCACTTTGATTGGACAGTTGGGGAGTTGCATTGCTCACATGTAGGTTGTTCTAGGTCAATTTCCAGACTCTATGGTACCTATGCTGCTTGGCTCATGGGTTAGAGAGTCCTCTGCATTCTTTTGCAGCTGGCACGCTAAGTTATGATTGGCAGATTTGTAGGGCATTCCTTCTCCCCCAGATATAAAGAGGATTAGGGTGAGGCAATTACCCAAGGCAAAGCACCCACTTTTGTCCCTAGGAGACCTGGAAACCCTTGCTATCTACCTAAACAGAAATATTTACTAAAGTGTTTCTCAACTTCAATAATCAAGTGTGCCCTTTAGTTTTGAAGAGGTGGATAGATCATGTAGCACTTGCTACCCATACATAGTAGCAATTTGCATGTTTATAGATCATTTAATGTTTCTGGAATTCCCAGTATACTATCTGAAAAATGCTTCTACATGTTAACAATAGCCACTAATACATACTGACTGCCTAATGTGGGTTAAGTCAATGGGTCACAATCTCAGTGGAAAATCACAATCATCTAGTCAGTTGCTGTTGTTGTTGTTGCTGCTGTGTTGTTTAAATCACTTCAGATATACTGAATCAAAATCCCATGATGGAAGGGTGATCCCAAGGAATAGCTAGAGTTGAGAGCCATATGGTAAGTCCTCAGAAGCATTATTTTGTTTAATAGTCTCAATTGTTTTGTAGTTTCTCTTGTCATAATTCATTATGCTAGGAATGCAAATGTTTGGCCTTAGGAACACCATTCCCACGTCCCTCATCTATGGAAGAGATCTCCAACTGACTGTCTTTTTCTTTCCTGCTGCACTTGACTTTGGTTTGCAAACTTTCTTAGCATGGAGCTTCCAGCAGCCACTATCAACCTGAATTACCCTAATATGATAAATTTTGCGATTTCTGTAATATATAAATGGCCTTATTGGGGAGACCTTATCTAACCATTAAAGTCAAGATTCTGTTGCTCAGAATGGGCAAAACCAGGAAGCAGTCATCAGATCACTTACAGAATGTGGTTGCTTTAATAAGATTTTTCTCTCTCTCTCTCTCTCTGCTATGTACATTTTCCACAAATAGTCTGGTAAAGAGAAATTATTTACTGCTAACATCTAACTGAAATCATTTTACAAAGAAAGGACTTTGGAAGGGTATGAAGAAAATGGGGGCATATGGGATGTTAAATGGCCAGCTGAGACTTGAACAGTTAAAATAGGGTGAAGCAGAAGGAGCACCAGGGTGAAAAAGAGAAATAAAAGATGGAAAGAAAGAAGAAAACATAAACAAATTTCCAAATTTTACAAACTTGCTGAGGATTGAAATAACTTCAACCTTGTAATTGGGGTTAGACTGCTTTAAAATATGTTTTAAAAATATTACTAGTAGGAGACCAGAATACACCAGCCCAAAATATGACTGTAGGGGACCAAAATATGCTGCCCCAAAATATGACTGCAGGAGGCCAGAATATGTCACCCCAAATATGCTTCTTTGGCACAAGGATTACTTTGAGCTGATTATTTTGAGAAATAGCAAACACAAGGAAAGCTCTGAACACAGAATAAAAGTTACCATTTTTTAAGGGAAATTTACATTTATAAAGGAAACCTCCATTTGTAAAGGTGTCTCCTTCTCTGTACCAGGAAGAGAAGATGGCTCTAAATCCAACAGAATCTGATCAATGGAGAAGGCATGACTTAAACCTGAGTAACAAACCCTATTCTTGTTTACGGTACATTTTCTGGTCTCCTCCCTTAACTGGCTGCCCTTGCGCCCTTCTTTCTTTGATTTAGCTAAAGAAGGTATTTAAGCCTGAATTTAAGCCACCTTTTTGAGTTATTTCTTTCTCTAGGTATATCCCATGTATATATGAGATATAAATGTTAATAAACTACTGTTTATTTTAGTCTTGTTACTCTGTCTTTTGTTTTAAGGGACCTAGCCAAAAACTTCCAAGGGTAAAGAGAAAATTATATTTTCTTTCCGCATATCATTACTTCTATGTTAATATTTACTATAAGAAAATGATATTTTCTTCCCCCATATCACTACTTTTTGTTAATATTTACCTTAAGCCGGGTCAGTTTCTTCTATTTTCTACACGAAGTTCCCTGTGCACGTTAATTTTTTTTAAAAAGTTTTAGTATTTATTTTCTCATTGTGTGTACTTTATTTTGAACTCAAATGGCTGATGCTGTGCTTCTTTTTAAAAAACAAAATATATGAGATTTTAGAAGTCATTTCATAAGTTTGTAAGTCAATTCATAAGTCTTTCTACCTTTATAAAACTTCGCACTTTGGATTGAAGTGAGAACCCCGTGGATGAACATTAAGCGTTTTATACTCCAAAGTATTTGAGTTTCTTTTCTGAACTATTCACTTCAATTGACATTTTATGCTTGAAAATTTCAAATAACTAGTAGGAGCAAATAATTTCTAAATAAATTAAAGACCTGATCGTGGATCAAGAAATAGATTAAAGAGCCAAGCTGTAAAACTAGAATGGGTTACAAAGAGAAAGCAAGTATTTAATGTGGTAAAGGAAAAAAAATCAAACTCTGTAAAATAATTTAAAGAGGCTTATTTTGAGCTGAGTGTGTGTGACTGCAGCTGGACAAACATGCCTTCAAGAGGTCTTAAGAAAAGGTAACCGTGATAGCCAGGAAACAGTTTGCTTTCATACATTTATGGAAACAGGAACTACATATAAAATCATAAATCAATATATGGAAGATGTACAAAAAGGCAGGACATCTTGAAGGGGGGTGGGCTTACAGGTTTTAGGTGGGTTTAAACATTCTCTGATTTGTAATTGGTTAAAGAAATAAAGCTTTGCCTAAAGGCTGGGAATGTTTTCAGTGAAGATAAGAAGTTTGATAATCAGAGACAAGCCACCAGACACATAACAAGAGTCAGGTAGTCTGTGAAGTAAATTGGCCTGTAGGTGTGCTTTAACCTTTGTGTTGCATGACCTTGGGCTTGTTAGTGATTAGTATCTTATTGTTACAAAGAGTAACTCCAAAAAGGAGGGGGCATAATGAGGTGTGTCTGACCTCCCTTCTCTTCATGGTTGACAATTCAGGTTTAAGATTTTTCTGGGGTCCCCCTCAGCCAAGAGGGAGTCTATTTAGTTGGTTGGGGGGCTTAAGATTTTATTTTAGTTCACAAAGGTTAGAGCACCTTGTGACATTATGAGAAGTCAATAAGAACCTCCAAAGATGTAAAAATAACCACCCCCATCAAA